>PVIR01004685.1:0-77120 GCA_004026965.1 Petromus typicus
GCCTGTTTCTGTCCTTAGCCCTGCTCCGACTCCGCTGTTCTTCCGGGGATGAGGACACTGCTCAGGGAGGTGAACGTTTCCATGGTGACCAGCTGACAGCACAGAGCTGGCGTCATGGGCTCTCCTGCCGCAGTGCAGCACTGGCCCAAGGCTTCCCCGAAGACCCAAGGGGCAGGGTCGCGATGGCATCGTCAGGGCTGCTCCTATTGCCATGCCAGCACAGCAGGATCCTGCAGGCCAAGGGGTGCCATGCAGAAGAGGGGGCTCAGACTCCCCCTGGGCTGCCGCCTGCCTTTCGGCTGAGGGCCTGGAGGGTCCCTTGGCCCTCGGGTCCATCTGTGAGTCTCCGCTGGACTTATAGCTTGCACAGTCCCTGCAGGCACTGACGCAGGGAGAGCGCAGGAAGCGGGCCGGGCTGAGGTCAGTGTCTCTCCCGTGTGAGGGACTCCAGATGATCAGTGCTCTGTGCTGCGTTTTAGAGGTGATGATGGTGCCTCTTCTGTTAGGGTCACTGCCCTCTGGGAACAGCCCCACCCTGCTGTGCCCTCTGTAGAATGAGTATGTGGCCCATTCTTGAGAGAGCCAAAGACGCCCCTGGTGCAGGGCCAGGGCTCACGGCGTCATCCGGCAGATGTCCTGGGCCTCTTTGTGGCTGCTAGGTCACAGCCGACATCTTGCCCAGGCCCAGCCATCCACCATCTCCTCCCAGCCTCTGAAGGACTGTCTTCCTTGGTTTCCAGTGTTGAACTCTGGGTAAGAGTGGCAAGGTGCATGGTGAGCTGCCACTCTCAGGGGCGCCCCAAGTCACGCAACACTCTCCTGGCACTTGACAGATTCTCACAATGGGAGATCTATGCTAATCCTCAGTCGAAAAAGGGAGAGAGAGGAAATATGGCTAGGCTCCAGTGCACAGTGAGCACGTGGCCAGGGTCCGTGCCGCGTGATGGAGCAGGTGAGCCCAGTGTGTCCAGGCCCCGCCCACAATGGTCACCTGGAGCTTCTTGCAGCCAGTCCCGGTACTGTCTTTCACTGTTGTGTCATCTTGGACAAGAAATATCCAAGTATGACTGGAGGGGCTGCTGAGGAGGGGAGGCCCACTCGGAATGTGGGCAGTGCCAACCTGGATGGAGCAAGAAAGGAAAGAAGAAGGGAGCCCAGCTTGTGTTTTTAGAGGCTCACCTTCGTCCTAGGTGTGTGTCTGCTGGCTTCCCGCGCAGGCTCTGGCTTCCTGATACGGGCCTGTGCTGAGCTCCTGGTCTCTGACTCCTGATCTGCCCCCAGCTGTCCAGCACTTCTGCAGCTTCCACACGTGACTGCAGCCAGCCACCATAAGATAGTGTGCACACCCTTGTATATATTATTTTAGATGTTCCTCACCCAGGGCTGGCTCGGCTGCCTCAGCCTTTGGTTGTGAGAGAGAACCAGATAGCTCTGTGAGTTTCCCTTGTAGAACAGGAAACTCAACAGGTTTAATAAATGACTGCTGAATGATACATTAATAAATGGATGAAAAATAAAGAAATGGAGAACAAAGACAAATTGCAAAATCAACAATGACAGTATTCTAGCAATATGCATTTTAGCTGTGATTTGTAGACAAACCAGGGCTCTCAATCAGAAAGAGAATGGGAAGGATGTGTGAAAAATGTGTGATTTTCGCCCAGGAGACGAAGGGCCATGGCCGATTCATCATTGTCTCATGTGAGCTGGCGTGAATCTGTAACACAGGCCAGATTTTAGTCTTCCTCCAATTTAGTTTATTTTGATGAAAGCCAAACTCAGTCCTCACCCAGAGGGCGTTCAGTAGAGGGGGTGCAGAGCTGGCCGTTGGCTGCTGCCCGGCCTCCTGGTGTTTAAGAACAGGCCGACTGTCCAGAGCATCAGGCTCCTCTAATGGGGAGACAGGCCGTCCGAGCCGCGCTCTGCCCTCTGGGCTCTGGATCAGAGCTGACCCTGCGCCCCTCCCGGCCTGGCCTCATCTTCCTTGGACCAGCCGCCCTGGGCCTCGAGCGCTGGCCTCGTCTGCTGGCCTGAGCTGTGGCGGCTGCGGTGGTGTCCCGAACCGATTCCAGATGTTTAATTTTGAATTTGAGGAACAGTCACAAGTCATACAGCACTGGATCCAGTGGCTGAGGAGGATGAGGACATAGCGTCACATTTTTGGCTTTATTTATTTATTTGAATGTTTCTTAAGTTAAAAAATTATTACACTATAAGACTCAATGCCTTCAATCCCTTCTAGAGACTCAGAGTTTCCCCTTTCCTTCGAACACGGTTGTGCTATCACTCTTTAGTGTGTCTTTACTATTGTAAGTTTTTTATTTAAACTATTACTGTCCCTTTCAATAGTCCCTATTATACGAACCGGGGCTGAGATAACACTGTCAGTCTTATCACCAAGAGCATGAGTGCTTTTTCCTTTAATGTAATACGAGTTGATACTAGTAAAGAAAATATAAGAACAATTATGTGGAAAAATAAGTCTTCATAACAAAAATCATTAGAGAATAACTGGTAAATGATCTTTAAGGATTTATTTTCATTTGGTAATACTCAGCTCATTTCCTAAGGATACTATGCCTTTTTTGGCATAAATCATTTTAATTATTAACAAATCACCTCACACTAGGTGTAATTTTGAATAATTTCTTTCTATTTCACAATATCAATATACATTTTTGTTTTTATTTACATCTTCAATTTCTCAAAGCAGAGAAACAAAGCAATGTTTACCCGTGGATGTTCCGTTTTTCTCCCTTAAGAGTGTGGTTTCCAGGTGCATCTATCTATAGAAATGTCTCAAATTTATTCTTATTTGTGGCTGAATAGTACTCCATTACATAAAAACGCATCTTTTATCTATCCATTCATTGGTTGATGGGCTTTTGGCTTATATTGAAAATATTTTTTTCTTTCTCTCTGTTTTACATTTGTGTGTAGGTTCTTAGACATGAACTTCCAGTGATCTTGTCATCCTCCTTGATGTGGACTCCCATGATGTCCTGATGTCCCTCCCCACTTGAATTCTCTCTCACCCCTAAGGCCAGGGGCCCGAGGATTGGCCCTCAGTCTGCCCGCTGCCAAATTCCCCTGAAATCTCAAACAATGCAGAACCTGCCTCCTGCTGCTCCCGGTGCCACGCGGCAACGTCTGTCTGTGGACGCTCATCCAGCCTCAGGCCTCCGAACAGGTGGAAGCGCCACGTTCATCATGGGCGTCCTGGTGTAAGCTGTCTGGATCCTGGGCAACTTTCTCCAGTTAAAAAAGATTCTGAGTCATGCAAAATGTGGTGCTATGGATGTTATTAAAATTAATCTTAAATTTACGAAGATTCATGGATGCAAGCAATTTGTAAAGTGTGTGTTTTGGAGGGTATTTGCAGCAACAGCAAAATCCATCCTGGAAGTTAAGAAACATATCTGGGTTAAGTGAGGTGGGCTGATCCTCAGGCCCTGCTTTCCTGACAGCCTGGGAGGCTGCACCGTGCTTGGGTCTCCCAGGGGCGAGACGTCCCATGGCCGTGAGCATCTGCTGAGAACAGCTGGCTCAGAAGGCACACCCGCGCCCGCTCTGGGAGAGGCCTCTTCCTGCGGCTGTCTTGCCTGCCCTTCCTCCTTCTCCCTCCTTCTTTCTTCCTCTTGCTAGCACCACACACATGCACACATACACACGCACACATGCACACACACAAGCACACATGCACACACACATGCACACACATAAGCACACATGCACACACACATACATATATGCACATTTGCATAGACACAAGTGCACACATGCACACACACATGCACATAGCCATGCGTGCACGGCCCAGTGTCTCCCCAGCCCCCTCTGCTTGGGGAGTGCCATTCAACTCCCCATGGAAGTACCAGGTGGCAGGACGGCCCCTGATGTGCGTGGAGTGGCAGGGGGGCACATGGGGACACCTGAGTGCCTCTGGCCTCAGCAGCTGTGCAAGAAGCCCACTCTCAGAGCCACCAACTTGTCATCCCCATTTCCTTGTCTGCTGGGGCCTGGGCACCACCTCTCCTGGCAGGGCGTCCTGGGCCCTCCGGGGTGCTGGGCACAGATCTCCCTGGAAGAGTCCACTTGGACTGTGGGTTTGGCTTGGTGGCTCCTGCATCGACGAGACTGTGGGACCCGGAGCTCCACAGTCCTGGCTTTCCCTCTTGGCAGCTGTCTCCAGGCATGGGCACACCTTGCCACGGCCCAGCAGGCTGCTGGTTAATTGGAAGGCAGCCCTAGCTGAGACTCAACTTGGGGGCATGTGGGCACCTTTGAGAGAAGGAGCTCAAGGGAAAGGCACAGCCCTGATGAGAGGTCGACAGACCACAGGAAGATGTGGCTCAGTCACCCAGCCTGGAGGTGGGGGCAGGGCATGGAGCACCTGACTGGGGGCTGTGCTAGCGTGGGTGAAAGGGGGTCTTTGAGACTGAGGGGAGGCGGAGCCATCTAGTGGGTGGAGAAGGGGACAGGACGTCATTCAAGCCACCAGTGCAAGCCCCGCACCCTGCACTCTGCATTCAGGAACTGTACTCCTGGTTCTGCGCTGAGTGTAGGTGGCTGGCTCCTCTACAGCTGCAGCAGTGCTGGTGTCCAGGCCGTGGGCAGCCATCGGGCTCTGCTGCTTGCCCTGGCTGGTTTGAAGGACCGTAGAGGCAGGGAGCTTCAGGGAACCGCACAGCACCGATCAGAGTTTGTGGCAGGCACGTGGCCCCGGGGATTCCCCAGCCAGGGAGGCAACGTGTGCCGAATTCGGAGACCTCTGTTCTCAAGGGTGTGCGGGGGGCTGGGAGGTCGGGCCCTCGGAGAGTGTGCTGTGCTTCCTGCTGCTGCCCGGCCGGCTCCTCAGTCTGCTCACCACTGGCCCGCAGCCTACTCTTGCTGTCCATGGTGTCAGCTCCTGCCGGTGTCTCCCCAGGAGGTCTGGGTGTGTGGCTGTCTGCAGGGCAGGGACCCAACACGGCACCTAACTCGCAGCCAGCTGCACAGGATGCCACATGGCCCTCAAAGTGCGGTCTTCTCTCCTCACACTGCAGCTTCCTCTGGTGTCTGGGCTGGGGAGTGAGCAGTGCAGAGCCTGCCTGAAGTCAGGTGACAGCATCTCAGCACAGACTCTAACAGAGGAAACCGGCAGGGCGACTGTGAGGGTCTGAGAGCTGATGCCAGAGGCGCAGAGGGCAAAGGTCCTCGCTGGAGGATGGCAGGGATGTGTGGCAGAAGCTATCCTGGGCGAGAGGGTATCAGGCGCTGCCCCAGTCAGCGCCACAGAGGGACTCTGCCATCAGGAGTGGGGGCGACACTGGTGCCGGGGGCTTTCCTGGCAGGGTGGGCACCCTGAGCCTCATGCATCTCTTGCTGCAGCAGCTTTGTAAGCCCTAACCTCAGAGACCCACATGATCTAGATGCCAGGGCGTGTTTGAGAACCACCTCTGTCCAAGTCCTCATATGTCCTGGACAGATGAACTGTGGCTCTGTGGTTTCTTATTATATTTATGGATATCAGGTGAGAATATCCTTCTGCGGGGATGGTTGGTTTGGCTGACTTTCTGGCTGTCCTTTGAGAAGTCAAAGCTAGAAGCAGGTCCTTACTCAGTGTGATGCCATGGAAAATGGAAATGCTGACCCCTCTCTGTGGTGGCATGGACCCCCAGGGCCACGGCTCTCCCCTTCCAGCCCTCAGCTTCCTCTGTGGGTCAGTGTTTCTTCCCTATCTTCACAGACTTGACTCGTATGTGGAAACTGCTGACACGGCCAGGCAGGGACACCCTGGACACCAGCTCCTGGCTAGGCCGCACCTGCGGGGTCAGCCCCAGCTGAGGCGCCCAGGTGGCCTGAGGTGGAGCCACACCGGGCCAGCCTTGGCCCTCCCCGTGGGCCCCCACCTGGCTGTCTCCTCCACCCAGGAGCCCAGGCGCTCTCTGGAAGTGAGTCTCCTGCTCTGAGGCCCTCACAGGCAGCGCGTGCCTAGCTGAGACCTTCCGCTGGCTTGTCTGACCCAGGAGGGGCCTGACGTGGTCTCTGTCCTACGGGAAACAGCGAGACTCAGATGGGACCCGTGGACCTCCTCGCCCCTGTGTGCATCCCGAGAATGTCTGTCGCTCTGCTCCTGGCATTGGCTTCCTGTCCCTCCTTGTGTCTCCACCCCCATCAAGTGACCATCTTCCCCAAGAGACCCTCCGTGTGTGGCCCCTATCCAGGCTCTGGAGGGTCCTGTGAGGGAGCACCTTCTTGGTGCTCCCAGGTGCCCCTGTGCTCCCCAGCATGGCAGACGACACCAGTCCAAGGCCCAAGCTTAGGGGCCAGGTGCGGCTGAGAATGGGGTCATCGGGGCCTCCTGGCCCAGGCAGCTGCCATGGTGCAAAGCCTGCGAGGCCGGCAATGGCCCTGGAGAGGAAGAAGCTCAAGGTGGGAAGGTTGTCATGTAACCACGAGTCAACCCCCTGAAAACCCAGCTTTCTGCAGCCACTGGTGCAGGCTTGTGGGGAAGCTCTCAACATCACCCACCTGTGAAGTGCCAGGCAGAACCCTGGGCCGTGTGCCTCTCTGCCCTCACTGAGGACACAGCCCTGGCGTGGTCCCACTTGCAGGGGTCTCCAGGCCCAGAGTGAGGGTGGACACTGAGGCCGCTGTGGACAGTGCTGCCCGTCCTCACACCCGACAAGGAGGTCCTGATGGCTCTGCTTCCTGCCCCTTAGAAGGAAAGGAAGGGTGAAGGACAGTGTCGCCGTGCTGAGACCTGGCTGTGAGGGCTGTGTCTCATACCTCACTGTGCTGTTTTTGTGTTTCAGCACCTGCACAGCACGCAGGAGCTGCCTGCCCCCAACCTTGCAGGGCAGTGGGACCCCCTCAGCTGGGTGTGATGGCCGTGTACTGTTCTCTGTGCCAGGCACTGTGCGCTGTGTACGGCAAGTGGGCTTAGAGGGAGCGTGAGGAGGAGGAGCTGCTCTCTCCTCTCCTGCTTCCTTCCTGGGGACACCTGCTCCCGCCTTGCTGTGGGCAGCCGTGGCCCCAAGTTTATCTGCCACCTGCACAGAGCTGGCAGCGCCCCAGCCCGGGCTCTCCCTCGCAGCCGCCGGTGTCTTCCCAGGCTCTGACTCCCGCATGGAGGAAGCAGATGACTTCCTGGGCCAGCTCCCGCTCACAGCAGGCAGGAGCAACAGTGACTGATTGGTTGAAACATGAGGATTAATGGGTATTTATATTTCATTAAATTTTATGCTCACTGGAGAATAATGTATCACTCGCAGATATTGAAACATATGTCAACCCTATCCACTTACATATAATTCAATTTGACTTAAATGCATTGATCAAATTTTATTAAAGTCCAATATGTCTTGCAAAAAGGCCTGCTAATACGGAACTGTCCCTTCAGTCACTGATGGAAGGGGCAATTGTGCTCTGACTCTGTTGATGCCGTTTCTGAGGGGAGGAGAGGCGGTTGTGGGTGGAATGCTCATTAAGGTGACCAGGGCCACCCAGAAACCACCTGAGTGAGCTTCTCAGGCAAATTCTCCCACGAGGGGCTGGGTCGTAGTGACCTGAGTGGGCCAGCTCGCGTGCCTGGCCCAGAGAGACAGACTCACTGTTACTGCTTCCGGAGACAGCTGGGTTGACGCCTGCCCACTCATGCAACCCCGAGCTCCCGCTCTGAGCTGCGTAGGATGGACTCTAGCTGCAGGGAGCCCCAGGACAGCGGCTCTGGCCTGGTGCTGGGCTCTGTAACTGTCTGCCTCTGCCCTGCCTTGCATTTGCAAGCTGAAAGGCAGGTGTGCAGCAGCCCGAGAGGCACCCAGCAGCACTTGCTCAGGTCACGGCCAGGGATTCCACAGCGCGTGTTGCAGCGAGTCCCTGCACCCCTCACACGCCTCCCTCTCCGAAGAACTCTCACGTCCTCGTCACAGCAGTTTTCTATACTGGGAACGGATGTGTGTGGTTTCTGTAGAGGTAGTTTTTAAGTTTGTAGTATATTGAGTATTAAAAACAATAGCTTTTAGGAGTATATGCCCACATTGACAGTCACTCAGAATATATTTTTGCCTCAATTCTCTCTTAATATACAGTACAAACAACAAGACACTCCCAACCCTACTCCCCATCTACTGCCATTTCCCAACCTCCCCCCCAAGTCACTTTCTCGCTTGAACATTTTCTTCCTATTTCACGATTGTACACTATAGGTCTACACTATACGCCGATTATACACTATAGGTCTTACTCACATTTTCAGTTTCTCAGACCAGAGAAATTATTTGGTATTTACAGACATGTCCTAATCATTTCACTTCAGAATAGAGTCTCAGTGTGCATCCATTGAACTATAAATGTCTCAAATATATTTTTCTTTATGGTTGTGTGGTACTCCATTTTATTAAAAAATCACAACTTTATCCAGTTACCTGTTGATGGGCATTAGGGTAGCTTCCATAATTTGGCTATTACTAACTGTGCTGTGTAAACTTGGGTATGTGTGTATCTCTGTATTATGATGTTTTTAATTATTTTGAGAATATACCCATCAAAGCAATGGCGGAGTCAAAAGGGGCCTTGAATTCTAGTTTTATGAGGAATCTCCATACTGATTTCCACATTACTTACACCAGTTCATATTCTCACCAACAATGAAGAAAGGTTCCTTTTCCCCCACAGCCCACAGGATTTATTATTAGTTTCTACATAGCAGCCATATTTTGTCTAGTGAGGTGGATGCTTAGCATTGTTTGCATTTGCATTTCATGAATGACCAGTTATGTTGAACATTTTTGTGTGTTTACTTGCTAATTCTACTTCTTCATTTGAGAAATGTCTATTCATTTCAGAGGTCTATTTTTTGATTGGGTCTTTAAATTTGGGGAGGTCTGATTTTTTTAAAGTTCTTTACAGGTTCTAGATAGTAGTTCTTTGCCTGAGGAACAGCTAGTGAAAAATTTTTTCCCACAATGTGAGTTGTCTCTTCACTCTGTTGATGGTTTCTCTGGCTGTACAGACACTTTTTAATAGGAATAAATCCCAGTAGTTGATTTTTTTGTGTGCTAATTCACATGTGACTGAGGTTTTGTCCATGAAGTCTTTTCCTAAGTCAGTGTCTTTAAAAGTTCTACCTAGCTTCTTATCCCATAGGTTTATCACTTTGATTTTAATATTTAAATCTTTAATCCATTTTGATTTTAGTTTAGTACATGGTAAAGACATGGGACTAGTTTTAATCTTTGGCAAGTTGGGCCTTAATTTTTCCAGCAACATTTATTAAAAAGGCTGTCTTTCCTCCAGTGAGGATGTTTGGCTCTTTTGTTGAAGATGAAGTAGCATATTATGTCTAGCATTGTTTCTATGTCTTTTAATCTGATTCAATGATAATCAAGTCTGTTTCTTTGCAGTCCCATGCTGTTTTTATCACAATGGCTTTGAAGTATAGTTACAAGTCAGCAATTATGATACTCTTTGCTTTATCTTTGTTGCCAAGAATTGATTTTGCTATTCCAGGTCTCTTCTGGTTCCATGTGAATTTTTGGAACATTTTCTTTAGTTCTGTGAAATACACTGCTGGAATTTAAACTGGGATTGCATTAATCTATATAGCAGGTTAGGAAGTATGATTATTTTCAGTATATTGGTTCTTCCTACCCAGGAACAAGGGATGCTTTTCCACTTTCTGATAACCTCTTTGATCTCTCTCTCTCTCTCTCATAGTGCTATTGTTTACAGAGCAGAGGTCTTATCCTTCTTTCATTAGATTGATTTCCAAAGTAATTCATTTTTTGAGTTCCTATTATAAAAGGAATTGTTTCTGTAATTTATTTTTCAAAGAGTGTTGCTCATATATAAGAAAGCTATTAATTTTGGGGAGTTGACCTTATATCCACTTACTCTACTGAATCTGTTATTAAGTCTATAAATCTTTTGGTGGAGTTTTTGGGATCTTTTATATAGAGTACCATGTCATCTACAAAAATAATATGTTAACTTATTTTCCTATCTTTATTCCTTTTACTTTTTCTTGTCTAATTGCTGTGGCTAATGCTTCCAAACATATATTGAACATAAGTGGTAGTGGTGGACATCCTCATCTTGTTTATGATTTTATTGTAAAATATTTCAGTTTTAGACTATTTAATATGATGCTGGGTGTTGGTTTTTCATAGATGACTTTTATTATGTTCAAATAAAGGCCATATATCACAATTTTCTGTAAGGTTTTTATGGATATTGGAGCTTATCCAACACTTTTTCTGCATCTATTGAGATGATCATGTGGTTTTTGTCCTTCCGTCTGTTAATATAGTATATTACATTTATTGATTTACATATGTTGAACCATCCTTACATCCTGGGGAGTAATGCTACTTGGTCAGGGTCTATGATCTTTTTGATGAACCTCTGTATTCTATTTGTGAGAATCTAGTTGAGGATTTTTGCATGTATGGTCACAGGGGAAACTGGCCTGTACTTCTCCCTTTTTTATCTGAGTTTCTCTCTGCTTTCAAAATCAAGGCAATTCTTGCTTCCCAGAATGAATTTGGCAGGACTGCTTGCCTTTCAATTTCATTAAAGAGTTTGAAAAGTAATGGGATTAGTTATTCCCCAAATTTCTTGTAGAATTCAGCAGTGAAGCCATCAGAACCAATATTTTTCTTTGTTGATATTTAAAAATTATGTATTCGATTTCACTGGCCAACATTGGTTTGTTTAGAATTTTTACATTTTCTTGGTTCAACATTGGTCATTCATGTGTGTCTAGGAATCTGTGCATTTCTTGTATGTTTTCCATCTTATTGGAGTACAGGTTCTCAAAGTAGGAGTTGATAATCCTCTAAATTTCTGCTGTATCTGTTTTAATTTCCCCCTTTTCATTCATAATTGCATGGATCTGAGCCTTCTTTCCTATTTTGAATAAGGTTGTCTAAAGGTTTGTTGATTTTATTTATTCTTTCAAAGAGCCAGCTTTTTGATTTATTCTTGTTTTATACTGTTCTCTTGGTCTTCGTGGCATTGATTTCTGCTCTGACCTTTATAATTTCCTACCTGGTATTAGCTTGGGCTTGTCTTGCTCATCTTCTTCTGGGAGCTTGATGTTATTTATTTGAGCTTGCGCTATGCTCCTAATGTGGGCATTCATTGCTATGAATTTCCCTCATAGGACTGCTTTCGTTGTTTCCCATACATTCCACTATGTTGTATAAGTGCTATCATTTAATTGTAGAAACTGTCTGATTTCTACCTTAATTTTGTATATGACCCATTGTTTGTTCTGGAGGGTGTTGCTCAATTTCCATGCATTTGTGAAGTTCTTGGAATTTCTTTTGCAGTTGACCTCCAACTACATTGCACTATGATCTGACAGTTTACTGCAGACAATTTAAATCGCTTTGCATTTCCTTAAACATGCCCTGTGAGCTAGCATTTTGGAAAATGACCTGTGTACAGCTGAGAAGAATGTATATTCTGATTTAAGGGTGGAGATCTGTAGACATCTATTAAGTCCATTTGTTCAAGTTTGGTTCAGCTCAAGTTTCTGGTTGATGATTTTTTTTTTTACCTAGTTGATCTGTTTGTGATATTTGAGTATTGAAGTCCCTAGGACTATTATACTTGGGCATATTTCATTTCTATATCCATTAATATTTGTTTTATATAGTAGGTACACTAGCATTTGGTGAATACATACTGTGATTTTCATCTCTTCCTCTTGGACTGTCTCTTTCACAAGAATGTGATGACCTTGTTTGCCTCTCTTAATCTACTTTGTCTGCAAATAAGATAGTGACTCCTGCTTTTACAAGTTCCTATTGCATGGAAAATTGTTTTCCATCCTTTTACTTTCAGCCTATGGATTTCTTTTTCAATTAAGCGTGTTTATTGTATATAGCACATTGTTGAATCTTGCTTTTTAATCCATTCTGCCAATCTATTTTTTATTGGTGTCTTGAGGCTATTAATATCGATGGCTATAACTGATAGGTATTGATTTATTCTTGTCATATTTTCCTGTTATTGGCTCTTCTACTTTTTATTTATCACCCATTTCCACTTAACATTTTGCCTTGCTCACTTATTTCACTCTGTTATTGGACACATTTTGGCCCAAGTTACAGCCTGTGTTGCAGGACACATTACAGGACATGTTACAGCCAATATTACAGTACACATTATAGGACATGTTACAGGAAATGTTATAGGACACCTTATAGCCCATGTTATAAGAATGATATAGCCCACATTATCAAACACATTATAGGATATGTTATGGTATATATTATGGGACATAATTATAGCATGTGTTTTAGAGCATGTTACAATCCACATTCAAGACACATTACAGAAAATGTGATAAGACATAAAGGACGCATTATAGCACATGATATAGGGCACTTTATAGGTCGTGTTATGGGATATGTTATAGGTTACATTGCATGTTAGAGTTCACATTACAACACACATTATAGGATATGTTACAGGGCACTTTATAGATCACATTATAGGACACTTTGTAGATGATGTTATAGGACACATTATAGCACATGTTACAGGACATGTCACAGGACCCAGGACTAGGGAGAAAAAGGTCCAGCGGACCAGGTCTGTAGCTGACAGGAGGGTTTCCAGATTAACGGTGTACAGTTTCATGACCATTCATTCTCACACCCAAGTGTACCTCCAACTGGAAATTTTAGCAGACAGAGACCTGGCCCCTGTTCAGACACTTGCTCTCCCAGCCTACCACAGTGATTTATTTCTTCCAGTGTGGGAAGTCAAGGAGCCCCCTGCCAACCTGGGCCTGGGAAGCATGGTGCCCTTTGGAGCAGACAGGGCAGATTCTTTGGGGACAGGTGCTCTATCGGGGAGAGAGCCCAGCTAGTGAGCTGTCCCTGTCCCGGTGGAGCAAGCTAGAAGCCACACTGTGAAAAGGCAGTTACTTTCTGAGCAGCTGGGGACCCATACGATGTGGCTGTCCTGGGCACCGTGTACAAGAGATGTGCCACAGACTCCCTGGGCTGTCAGCACGGTCCTGCAGGTCGTGGCCTTTCAGCCCACCATGGAGGTGCTTTGAGGACAGAGATGGCTGTGGCTCCAGAGTCTGGTTTCGCTGTGATACCCACTGGCCTCCCCCTACTGATCTGTCTTGCCCCCAAGCCTCTTGTACACACACACAGGTGTGCATAACCACAAACACACACACGGAAAACCACAATAGAATCCTGAGAAGACAGAGGCAGGAGCTGGGCCTCGGAAGGTGGTGCTGGCGCTTGGGCTGTTGAGCTCTCTGTCTACTCTTCCAGTTTGGAGAGCTAGGGAGACAGAGCCTTGAGAGATGCACCCTCTGGGATGGCAGTGGGTCACCCAGGGACTCTTGCAGGGGGGCTCTGGGAGCCATGGCCAGCAGCAGGACCCTCCAACAGGGCAGGTGCGGTCCGCCCGGCTGCTCATCTGTCCCTGGACACTCCAGTGAAGACAGCAGCGTGTGTGTGTGCGTGTGTGTGTGTGTGTGTGTGCAGGTGTCAAGCCAGGAACTGGGCTACAGCAGACCCGGGGCTGGAGTCAGTGGGACAGTCACCAGGGTGCTGTGCCCACTGTGTGGAGGAGACCCAGGTGGTTAGGAAATGGGATAGGACAAGTCTACCTGCAAAGCAGAAGCCCTTTGCAGTGTATGTTCTGTGAGGCAGGAACTTGGAGTCCACGAAGGATGTGTAGAGAGCGCCAGGTTGGGGGACATCAAGGCACGTTTGCTGTGCCAGACCCGGGCCACTGCCACACAATGGCTGCATGTGGCTCAGAGTAGCACAAAGGGCCAACATTCCAGAAGATGAGCTTCATCTAATGGGAATTAAGTTTCGTATGGGAACAGCTGTCATCCCAGCACTGAGAGGCTGAGGCAGGAGAGTCACAAGCCAGAGTCCAGCCTGGGTAACTGAGGGAGATCTATCTCAAAATAAAAAATAAAGGATTGAGGATGTAGCTCAGTGCAAAGACCTTGGGTTCAATCCCAAATGCTATAAAAATAAATAGATGATACATACATACATACACTGAAAGATAAAATTTAAAAATTAAATTTGTTAAAATACATGAGAGAGATACAGCATCTTGGTTTCCAATAAAACAATAAAGCAGACAAGAGTCTCAGCCATGGGGTGGAAAACTGCAGCCTCATCCTGGCAGGGGGCAGCTGCGCAGTGGGCAATTCCTACATCCTAATCCAGAAAGAGAAGTAGGTGCAGCGAATGCCAGCTTGTGGTGCCGCAGCTGAGTGAACAGTGTAGCACCGTGGCTGCCGTGTGAGCACGACCACGTGAGTGGCTGGTCCCGGGTCTGAGAGCACTGCACAATGTGCACTCTGGGAACTGAGCCTGATTCTCTTGTACTTTTTGTGGCCGGAGTTCAAACTCAGGGCCGTGGGCTTCCTGGGCTGTCACGGCGCCGCACCCCCATCCCACCGGAGGTTCTTGGTTCGGACCCGCTGTGACCCAGAGTGGCCAGCATGCAGTGCACGCTCATGACATGCTGCCCCAGGCCGGGCTCTGCACAGCCATTGCTTCACGGCTGGTGGTGGACGAGCAGGAGCGTGCAGGGCTGAGCTGGGCAGCTCCGTGTTCACTGTGGCTCCATGGAATTGGCAGAGGCCGCCCAGGAGCATCCAACTGCAGGACCGCTGGCCTGGGCTCAGTGTGGCCAGCCCTGCAGCGAGGCTCAGGGGCCCAGGAGGGAAGCCTATATAGCAGCCTTGGAAGTTGCACAGCGTCCCTTTGACACACAGGTAAAGCCTGCCCAGAGTAGGGTGGGATGGGCATGCTGCTTTTCTAGGGAGCATGGGGGTCCTTGTGGCCACACCTGCCAGCATTTCCAGGACCTCCAGGTGAGGAACCACCTGAAGAGCTGTCGCCACTTGTTGTGGAATGAGTGGACAGCTGTGAGCCCCTGAGTGTTGAGAATTTCCCAATTCTGAGTACATGGACACAAAGTTCCAGAGACTAGGGCAGGCCCCTCTCTGCCCCGAGGACCCCTCTGCTGTGTGAGTGTCATCCTTTCAAGATGATGGCTCAGGTTTGGCAAACCCAGCCACCTGGCAGGACCTCTGGGCAGGGTGCTGTGTGCCCTCTGTGTGGCTCAGAGCAACCACTGGAGGACCTGGAGGACTCCGGTGTCCTCTGGATCCTAGTCTTGGCCTTGCTGTCTCAGGCCAGCCCGGGTGAGCACATTTTGGGATGGCCGCCTGCAGTACGCTCTGAGAGCGCCCGTCTCTGGATGGCAGGTCGAAGCCCACAAAGGCTCCTCTGAGTGAATTCCGTTTTGTTTGTTTTACATTTTTAAAACAATAGAGGGCAGGAGTTTCAAACTGATTTCAAAAGACTGTGAGTGTTTTCCCTTCACCTGAGAAAGTTTCCTGTTGATCCCGTATTTCACAATGACTTTCAAAAGTACTTCTCATTCGAAATGTCATCTGTAGCACTACTTGTTACAGTCTTAACAACAGACTTATTTGAAAACGTCCTTCTCGCCACATTTACGTTGTGCTCAGAATCGGGAAAATTGTCCAGTGTGTTTTAACTGTTTGTGCACTCTATGGAGAGGGATAATTGATACATGGTGGTAGATGGATGGTAGGTGACAGGAAATAGATGACAGATGACAGCAGATGGATGGATGGATGGACAGATAAATCTAGTGTCCAGCGCAAGGGTCCCGTGCAGGATTCTCGCTGTGGATAGTTTAGGGCTCACTGTGCCCTGTAGCCGCAGCTGTCGTGCTGGGACAGTGGGAAGCCCAGGCTGCCGCTGCCAGGCCCTGCCATGCCCCCCTTGGGTGTTCCTGGGGTGCAGCAGAGGCCAAGCCTGGGGTGAGGGCGGAGCCTGCTCAGCGGCGCCGGCTGCCTCTCCCTCCTGCTCTATCTTCCGTCTTCTTGGCCCAGTTGGTACAGCTGGTGTTGGGTTGCTGATCCCTGGCTGTGGGGTCTGCGCCCTCCACAGCTTGCCAGGAGCCCCCATGGGCTCTGATCCTCAGAAGCATAGTCCCTCCTGACGCAACCCCCAAGGTCTCCAGACATTACCTTGTGTCCCTGGCTGAGAACCACGCAGCTAAATGATCGACTGCTGCTTCTGTACCCACAGTTAACACGACACACTGTGGCCTGCAGCCTTGGTGAGTGCAGGAATCAGAGGGACACTGTCCTTCGACTTTCCCACGGCCACTTCCCTGATCGAGCTCTTGGCCTGCACCTGATCCTCCCCTGGGCCTGAGTGCTGGGCCAGAAAGCGGGTCACCCTCTGCCTGGTCCCTGCCCAGTTTCCAGCGTGCCTGTCCAGGTGCTGGGCCTTGTACAGGGCACGGTGCCCCCTCCACAGTGGACAGAGGCCACTTTCTCAAGGCCAGCTCTCCGTTGTTGCTGGTACAAACTACCTGGGTATTTAGACACCAGAGCACCTAATAGGGCACCATCAATCTTTCATGGTAAGAGAATACATAAATTATAAACAAATATGTCCTCTGGTCTCGTCCAACAGCACGGCGATCAAAGGGACACAATGGAGATGCATTTGCTGCTGCGGGCGGCTGTCCTTGCCGCCCCTGGGCCACTCTGACGGACAGCCCGGGAGCTGCCAGCTCTTGTCCCATCTGTCGCCGTACACTTACCTCCTGTGGTTTTAAGTAATCAATACGGGGCTGGAGTCACCTACTGCTACCTCCGCTACCTCCTATTTTGTCCACTCATAAATTATGGATCGCTGCACAACATCAAGTCTACAATTTCGATTGCATTTGCTAATCATTGATCAATAATTCAGGAGCCGCTTCTTCTTCAAGGGCCCCTGCTTCCTGCAGCATATGGCGCTGGCTGGCGTGTGGAGCCCGATCACAAGGAGCAATGAGAAGACAGCCCGTTCGAGCAGCCTCGCTTTCCCTCTCCTGTGCTGGGGGCCGTGTGCTTCTGTCTGGCTCTTCCCGCTGGTGTCCCGGGCTTGCTGACCTGTCCCAGAGCCCAGCCCTGGCAGGGCCAGGGCAGAGGCACAGGGCGCCTGAGCCACGCATCTGCTGTGACCTTCGGTCCATGTCTGGCTGATGTTCACGGTGCTAAAGCAGCATCTCTTATCAACCTGAGAAACGTCCTTGCATCTCACGCAGTGTGTGCTTCAGACATGTGGATTCAGCTTTGTATCTGTCTCTGGGTCGGCCTCTAGGCCGGGGATGCATCCTGCTCTGTTCAGACCCTGTGGGCCCACACGCAGGTACGCAGAGGGACACAAAGCACTCCTGTCGTATGCACACACACACCCGTACACCTGGCCAGATGGACAAAACCCCAGCTGGTCCCCTCCGTTGGGTCATGGCCTGCTCTGCTCATCTCTCTACGGCAGCGAGGCGGCCAGGTTCACACTAACAGCACTTGCAGTGTCACCCACAGCCATGCGGAAGAGACTCCCTCACTCTGCGCAGTGTGGCCTCTTTCCCGCACGCAGGCCCTGTGCTGCTGCTGGTGGGGGTGGAGAGTTGGGCAGGAGCAAGGGGACGCCCAGCGTGGCCAGCCGAGGGCAGGGCCAGCGACCCATCCTTCACACCCCTCTGCCCCTGAGTCTGAGGAGACTTTTCCCTCAATCTGCGGCCTGGGAGGGCCCTGGAGGCTGCTGGCCCAGGGCACAGCTGCTTGGCCCCTCCAAGAGTAAAGGGGCAGAGGACTGGTGCAGAGTCCCCCTGCCCGGGCAGCTGTGGGCAGAGAGGAGGCTGCTGTAGCCGCCCGCTGGCAAGGTGAGAGCAGCCTGGTCCATTGCTGCCAGCCCCGTGGGAGGGCAGCCGAAGCAGCAAGGCTCTCAGTAACTTTCAAAATCTGCAAGAAAGGAAACAGCAGGAAGGGCAGGAGAGGCGGGGGCGGGCAGAGCAGAAGGGCGGCAGCGGCCTGACAGCAGAAAACAAAACTCCCCTTCAGTGGAGAGAGAAAGAGAAGGGAAGGAAGCGGCTTTGGAATGTGAGTGGAAGTAGGAGACAGGATCGGAAGCACAGGGAGGCACAAAAGGGGAGGTATCGGGAGGTATCACCTGAGAGACCAGCTGGGGCACCTCACGGCCGGCACCAAGCGCTCCCTTGGCGCCATGCTGCTCCCGGGCCGCCTGCTCAGCACAGCCATGCGGGGACGAGGAGACGGCTGTGACCTGAGCCAGCATGGGCCTCTACAGGCGCCACCCTGACAGCCGGCCCAGAAGCCACTGGCCAAGAGTGGAGGCAAGCAGAGGGGCCCAGCCAGCTGACCCAGGGGCATCTCCCCACAGCCCTACTCTCCCATAGTTCCAGAGTGCCTATGTCACTCTCAGAGCCTCAGGTCTGCTCCTGTGACCTATAGAGAGAGCATCACTGTCTCTGCAAGAAGCTGGAAAGGGCTCTGAGCCCAGGCTGAATGCCGGGGGACGGACACTGGCCGGGAAGGCTGGCTGGAGACTGGGGCCTGAACCAGAGCTCAGCTCACAGACAGGAGGACCTCTCGCAGGGCACATCATCGTGAGTTTGCACCAGGCTGTCCTGAAGAGGGCGGACACTGTCCTCCGCTGTGGAGCCTAGGACCCCTGTGCCCAGGGCCGGCCCTCCCCTCTGCCTTTGGGCCACAAGCACTGCTAAGCTGAGCGAGAGCCATCCGGGGCTGACTACATCTCATCATGCCGCCAATGCACCCACCAGCCCGTCCCAACGGAGCCATGTCTGAGGTCAGGGAGACCTTGTGTAACAATGGTGCTTTTGTCTGTCAGTTGACTGTTTGTCTGTCACGCACCGTCCATACATCTATCGCCTATTTACTCATTCAGATCTGTTATCACAGGATCTATTTCTGCTGTCCATCATCTATCTACCGTGATCCTTCCTATTGGCAAGCCCATTTTTATTTTAAAATATCAGTGGCCCCTGTTTTCCATTGGCTGAGGACAGGGCTCTGCTCTGACCCTGTCCCTCTCTACCACTCCCGCTCAGGAATGGACCTGCTGCCCTAGCCTGCACCATATCCTCTCTTGGCAGAAGGGACAGGGGCCTGAGGTGGGTGCAGGATTTTCTGCAGCCCAGACCACCAGACACTTGCTCCGACTGCCAGTCAAAGCTCTGCACGGTGCCCCATGGTGCCTGACATGCACTAAAGTAGCTGCTGCTTCATGCCTGTGAGGAGCTTGTCCTTCCTGGAGTGCAGCTCAGAGGGTCTGTCGGTCCCCAGGCTGGCCCGTGCTGCTGTCCATGCACACTCTGTCCTGCACTTTCACCCGCGGAGGCCCAGGCCACAACCCTGAAGCCGTCTCAACCCTGGCCTTGCAGTGCGTCCCACGTGCCCCAGGCTTCCTGTGCTGCTCCACTGCAGCTGCCGGCCTTAGGTGGAGACCAGTCTTCGGCGCTGACACCGTGTAGGCTCTGAGTGGTGCTCGTCTCGTGGCCCTGATTCATGTCTAGCCCGGAATTCACCTGCCTGTGAGCGGTGAGAGGGCCCTGGGCTGGCAGGCTCCTCCTGCCACGATGGTGTCTCGCCGTGGGCTTGTGGTGCATTCTCTTGACTTGTTTAAATCTCTGAGGCCCACCGCGCTCTCGTGTGTGTGTGTGTGTGTGTGTGTGTGCGCGCGTGCGCGTGCGTGCATGTGTGTGTGCACACGTGTGGGCATGTGTGTACACACGTGTGTGTGTGTGTCTGCCAAAAGGGCAGCACCTGCCCCAAACAGGCAGGAGGACATCTGTCCTTTCCATCTGGGAAGGACAGGCCCAAAGCAGCAGGTGTCCCTATGGCCCGGGAAGAGGAGGAAGGCCGTGGGACGTGTGTGGACAGAACCCTTCTGTGCAGCTTGGAGTGATGCCTTGATCTGCTGCCCCAGCCTTCTCCGCCCCTCTGTGGACCACAGGACAACAGAGCAGAACCAGCCCTGCCATCTGGCCCGCAGGCTCTTGCTCAGAGAAGAAGGGACGATTATGAGACACCTCTGTCTCTCTGAACATCAGTGCAAGAGACACTGCGAAAGGGAGGGGACCTCTCACTCTAGCATGTGGTCACATCCTGCTACGTGTCCACGGCTGGCCCGGGAGGCTTGGGGCTGAGAGGTCCCAGCTTGAGCATCAGGACCGGGCCTTGTGGTGAGGAGCTCCTGGCCAGGCTGGGGAAGGAGGACAGCCACTTCCAGGGCCTGGGGCAGAGCAGGGTGGGGTGTAGAGGGTGCAGAGATGGGGGTTCTACTCTGACCGAGGATGCTGGGTCCCCACACAGCAGCCCACTCCCTCCGCCCCCCTCGGGGGCCTGTAGCTGCACGGGAACAGGTCGAGCTCAGACCCTTGTCAGGCCCGGGTGCTGTCTGCACCGATGCCCTGTGCGCTGCCCCCCCCCCGCAGACCTCAGGAAGTGCCCGGTACCCCAGGGTGGCTGCTAGAGAGGCGGCTCCCGGGGCTCCTTGGAGGCTATGTTTGCACTTGAGGCTGAAGCAGTGGGAACCGTCTTCCTGTTAACTCACGTCACAGTAATTGTTGGGCTCTCGGCATCTGATCTGAGACACAAAACACAAGGTCAGTGGTGATTCGCAGGCCAAAGGCTGCAGTGATTGTTTATGTTAACTGTACGCTGAATGACACCACGTCTTCTTTTTAAATTTCACTCGTCTTTTCACTTAAAACTAGTTCCTGCACAGCTCCGAGTCGTGTTTGCCATCGAGGTCCATTTCTACTGGACATTGTTAGGCCACAGGGAAAAGCTGGGCTCAGCTGGGCACAGGGCGCACAGATGCAGGCCGTGGACTCCAGCAGGCGAGGTCAGAGCGACCCGGCTCAGAGGACAGCACAGGGCCGTCTTCCTGCCTCCCGCCCTCGGGTGGTCAGTGATGACTCGGCAGGGCAGGAAGACCAGGTGAGCTGGGGAAAGCACTTCCTTCCTCCCTTTCCTTTTTCTGCTTCCTCCTCTACTTCCTTCCACTTCCTGCTTCTATGTCTCCACTTCCTCTGCCTCTTTCTTCTGCTTACTCCCTCCCTCCAGTTCAGCCCTCTGCCTCCTCTGCTCCCGCCCTCTCCTCCCTCCTTTGCTCCCTCGAAGTCCGGGGCCTGTGGAGCCCGCTGTGCTCATCGACTTTCCCGGGAGCAGCTGGTTATGCTGCTGAGCTTCTCCCCCGGCTGATCCGCAGTGGCCGGGTCTAACTGGACCACAGTGAGAAAGGGCAGGTGAGGTCAGGCAGCGAGAGAGGCTCAGACAGCACCGCTCAGACGCTCATGAGATCCACACACACAGACTCGGGCCTGGGGATGGAGCAGACCCTGCTCCTCAACCAGTTCCCTGGTCCGGGTGGTGCCGATGGCAGCGGGGAGGGGGCCGAGGGGAGAGGGCAGCAAGTCAGGGTGCAAGTTGACCATGAAAGAGACAAGACCAGGCGAGCAGAGGCCGGCAGGCTTCCTGGCAGGTTGTATGAAGTGCCTGTAATCCCAGCAACTGAGAGGCTGAGGCAGGAGGATCTCAAATTAGAGTCAGCCTGGCACAGAGCAAGATCTTGCTTCAAAATAAGGACTAAAGAGGGTTAGAGATATAGCTCCATGCCAAACCCTGGATTTAACCCCCAATATTGGGAAAAAAAGAATCAAAGGGGAGAAAGCAAAGCACAGCCCCCACTCAGGGATCCTTCTGCAGCCAGCAGGCCAGCCCCACGACAGCTGCAGAGAAGACCTTAGACAGTGCTGGTTTGTAGGGCCTGGGTCCACCATCTGGCTCTGCACTGAGGCAGGCCAAAGGCACTGACAGGGAGCTACAAACAGCATCATGGAGACCCGAGAATGCTGCCCAGGTGTGGAGGGACTGAGGGGCATCTGGAGAGCTGGACAGCAGGGCTGATGGCACAACTGCAGGAGGTGTGGGTGTGGACAGCCCAGCCACTGGTGGACCTGGGACAGAAACACTGCAAAAGGGAGGGGACCTCTCACCCTAGCATGTGGTCGCATCCTGCTATGTGTCCACCGCTGGCCCAGGAGGCTTGGGCCTGAGAGGTCCCAGCTCGAGCATCAGGACCGGGCCTTATGCCTAGGTGCCTGCAGACTGCGGCCAAGGGAGCCCAGTAGACTCCCAGCAGCTCTGCACCCAGGGCCACTCGGGAGAGGGTGGCCAATGCCATTGCGGGGCAGAGCTTGTGCTGATAGGTCTGTGAGTACCACGAGGTGTGGACACCAGTGCCCCTGTGCCGGCGGGCTAGTGGACTGGAGCCTGTGCTCTGTGGTATTCTCTGGAGTCCACAGGAGGAACTGTGGACGGACGCACATGGCCCCAAGTCCCGAGGGACAAGTCCAGGCAGGAGGCACTTCCGTGGCACATAAATGGCAGAATGGTGAGCGGGACAGAAGCCAGGGCTCGAAGGCGGACCTGGCTGGGACTGAGGGATGAGTAGGGGGAGCCCAGGCTCCATAAAGAGAGCACAGGGCCATTCAGCATGACTGGAGGGGCCAGCGGAGCTGAACAGAGCTGGAGGGACGTCTCCACCTGGCATGCCTCCTGCCTCAGCCTGGCAATGTGGAAGGCCCCGGGTCCTACTTCAGGTGCAGATCCTCTGGAAGGGCTGTCATTCAGGTCAGAGTGCCACACAGGAGCCCTGTCCCTACTTGGTCACAGGACAGGGCCCTGGACGAGGAGGCAGAGATGAGGGTGGGCAGTGCCCACACAGAAACCCAGGGTTTCATTCCTCTGCAGCTCCCTGCCTGGCACCTGCTGACTTCTGGCTGGACGTGTGACACAAGCACTTACCACCGCAGGGCTCGTGCCAACTGGAGGAGCCAGGCTGGTCCTGGGCTGGCCTCTCTGCTGCCCAAGGACTGGGCGGCTCAGGAGAAAGTGGAAGCGAGCAAGTGACATGCACCCCGCTGAGCAGCAGCCGGGTGATTGCTGCTCAGTTAGCGTCTCTGCTTTCCCTTTCCTGCCCTGTTCTCTCTTGGCCAAAGCCAACCCCGTCATGCATTTCCCAGTCAGGCGTCCAAGAATCCCCAGTGTGGACGGGCCTCCTACGGTGCTGCTGATACCTGACACCTCACCACAGCCCGAGTCCTCTGGGAAGTGCAGGCACCTGCCTGGCAGCTGGGTTCGTGTCCACTTGTCCCCAAGTCTCCGTGGCCCTCATCCCGTGGCACCGTGGAAAGGTGCCTCGGAGAGGTACCTGAAGGGAGGAGGCGAGCTGCTGAGACGTGTCTGAGAAGGGAGTGGGTCTAGTCCCCTCCTCGCCTTCGGACGCCTGTGGTGCCCTACCTCTGCAGAGGTCCAGAGACAGAAGGGCCAGCAGACCACGGCCCAGCGCCTCTGAAGCCATGAGACCAGGTGGCCTTTTCGGGTTGCTCATCTGAGGGTGCTGTTCACTCCAGCGCGATCCAGCACAGTCCCTGCCCAGGCAGAGACGGCCACCTGCTCTCTGCCCCTCACTGGCCGCGGCCCCGCCCTCTTCTCCTGTTCATGCTGGCAGCCAGGGCTTGTTGGTCCTCTGCTGCTCTCCTTCCCCACTGCCCAGTGTGTTCACAGAAGGTGAGAGGTTGCAATTCATGCTTTGCACAATTAAGTGCTTGTGTAAGTCCTGGGATGAGAGTAGAGACCGAGGGGCAGAAGCTTGGCAGCCTCCTGAGCAGGTCCAGGCGCTTCGCTTTGGACCTGGGCTCTGGAAAGGCAGTTTCTTTACATCTTCGCTGAGCCACGAGGCTGGCAGCTTAATGAAGGGTGAGGTACTTGATGGCCACCGTGTGGGTGCTGCATTCCTCCTGCCCTGCGCCTCTGGCTCAGGACGGCTCGGTCCTGTACAGCCGGTTCCAGGTTCATGGGCCCCAGCTGTGTATTCAGAATAATTTTGCCTCTGGGAGATAAGTCAGGAAGGAAATACCTAAATGGCAGATGAGCTGTCTAAATTACCCTGCAGGTAGAAACGCATAGCTCACTTCCCCGCGTCACAAGCTACCATTCTTGGTGGAATATGTGGCTCTGCTTTGTGGCGCACAGCCTCTGTGTCAGCCAGGCATGGTCCTCCTCTCCTTGTGGGAGCAGCACAACCCGTGTGCTGTGGAACCAGCGGCCTTGGTCCACAGAACCCAGACAAGCCGACCTGGGCTCCAGCTGGAGCAGGGGCTGCTGGCTGGGTTAGCTCTGAGCCATGCAGTGATGGCCCCCAGTGTGACCAGCCATGAGGAGTGCTGGGCATGGAGGAGGAACTGGCACAGTAAGAGCAGCCAGGGCTTCTCTAGGGGTCAGAGGGTCCTGTCTGTCTGCTGTCCACCCAAGTCCACCACAGAGACCCTGCACACACCCTGGGTTCCTCCTTGGCCCTGGGCCTGGTGCTGCAGGGCACTCCCAAAGGACCTGCTCTAGATGCCCACATCCACACCAGGGGGTCTGGCTGGGCCAGCTGGGCTGCTTGTGCTGGGGACTGTGGGGCTGCAAGGCTGCCCCACGGAGGGCACAGATGGCAGCAAGGAAGGCGCTGAGTACCCCTTTCATGGCCCAAGGGCAGTGCTGCTCCAAGTCCAGTCTGAACCCAAAGGGGCTCAGATGGTGACTAATTTCCCATTTTACTCCCCAAATGAACCATGTTGTGTAGGGGGAAGCCCTTTTCAAGTCTTGCTCAGACACAGACGCCGTCTTCTTCAGGGAGGATGTTACTAGCTGGTCCACAGCAGGCCGCATGGCGCTGACACAGAGAGGCTGTGCTCCACAAAGCAGAGCCACGTATTCTACCCTCTTCTGCTCAGAGTGGGACTGCAGGGCCCCCGAGAGTCCCTGGCTCTACAGAGCGCCGTGTTCCCTCCCGCTACCCACGGAGAACGCTTCCATTCCCCTGACGACTCCCAGGGGTGGGCACTGAGTCAGCCACCCTGGCTTCACCCCTCTTGTGGATGTGCCACACAGCGGAGGAGAAGGAGGTAAAAATGGACTCGCTAATTAAAACTCATAAACGAAAAATTAAATTCCATCCTTTAATGGCGCCATTTATCGTCATGGATACAACAGGGAGCCATGCTGTGGAAAGCTCAAGGCGCAGGTTCTCCACGGCACAGAAGGAGGCTCTGGGAGCTGCAGTGTCTGCTTGGTGTCCACAATGCAAGCTGCACCCTTTGTGTTCAGACAGGTCAGAAGCCTGGATCGACCCTTGAGTTAAGTCTACACAAAATCCACTTTCAGGAGCAGCTATATAGAAGCGTGTGACGCCGTGTGATCCAAACCCAAAGGCTTCTGTGTTTAGGGATGGTTGCAAATGGCGGGGTTTGCACAGGCCGAGTCCCGTATGCTGCGGACAGGAGTGCAGCTGCGTCCCGAGCCCAGATTGGCTCATCCGGTCTGAGAAAGGCCTGCATCTCCCCAGGCCAGAGCCTCACGCAGCTCTGCTAGGAATCGAGTTAATTGGGTCTGCTGTACGGTGGCTGTCCTTCCTGCTGTAAGCCCTCCCAGGCTCGTCGCGGCCCTCGCGGTCACCAGCCTCCCCGGCCACCCTGTTAGCCTGGACTTTAATTAGCCCCGGCGTCCTCATCCCGATGATGAGCCCACATGATGAATGGAACGCAAATGATGGCGGAGAGCAGCGTCAGCGCCAGCGCCATTAGTGCCCTCCCTCTGCCAAATCCATCACTGTCAGCCCCGGATGGCGCTGCAGCGGGAGGGCGGCCGCGGGCCAGGGCACCTTCCAGCGCACAGGCGGCCAGGCTTGGTGGGTTTTCCTCCCCATATGCTTTGATTCGTCTTTTGCTGAATATTTGTTTGGCAACCAGAGTTCCAATATCTTTCCAGCTGAGATGATAACTATTTTGGGTCAATAAGCAAATAGCTAATTTAGAGCAGAATAAATACCAATAAGAAATGGCTCTAGGAGTACGGGGGTGACGGGAAGGGGCTCCCCAAGAGCCACGCTGCCTGAGAGGGGAAATGGCTGGGCTTCCTGGCGCGGTGCCCTGGGGTTTTCTGCCAGGATCTCCAGACCTGAAGTTCCCGGGCCTGTGTTGTGCACAGGGTCTCGTGGGGCATCTGAGAAGGAGCCAGGCACACAGGTGTTAGGGTGGTGGCTGCTGCTCTTTTGTTGTCACAAAGCACTGTGTTAAAGAGGTGAGTCAGTTTTGGTGGTACAGGCCTGTAATCACAGCACTTTGGGAGGCTGAGGTAGGAGGATCACAGTTTCACACCTGGCCTAGTAACTTGATAATTTAGGGAGACTGTCTCAAAATTTAAGGCGAGGGTGATGCTGGGGATGTAGTTCTGCCCAGAGGCCCTGAGTCCAGTCCCCAGTACCGCAGAAAGCAGCGTCACAGGGCTGCAGTGGATAGATTTGGCCCAGGCTCCCCTCAGAGCCTCTAGCCCTGCCCCTCTGTCGGGAACACAGATTTCCTCCCACTCATCTCTCTGCTGGACTCCATTGCACTTGGCTAGGTCACCTGCATCCTAGGAGAAGCCAGCAGTCTCTTCTGCCTGTGTCTGAGTGTGTAAGGAGAGGAACAGCCACCTCACTGCCGGCAGGTCTGCCCGGGCCAAAACATACCCAAGTCTCCACCTAGTCCCACCAGGACCTTGGGCCTGGGGAGGCTCCAGGTAGCCATATCCAGGGCCTGCATCAGACCTGTAGGACCAGCCAGGGCTCTTTCTGCCTGTGAGACAGAGAGGGAAGGGACAGACTAGCTCTGCTCTCCCCTGAGAACACCCAGCCCCAGACTTGTGGCAGAACCCACAGCCCTGCCGGCCCCTCTTCCCGCCCCAGGCCCAGCCCTCTGGCCACACCAGCCTCTTTCCTCCCTCTGGTACCAGACTCCCCAGCAGGAAAACTCTGCTGGGCTGAGGGAGACAGGAAAGGACTGGTCTCTCCCTAGACTTCTGCCTCAGTTTCCTCATCTGGAACCTGAACTGTTAGCCTTCCTTGGGACCACAGGAGAGGAGGGACTGGGCCCCAGGGTGCTGACACATCGAGTGTGCAGGCAGAGCCTTGCCGGCCCCCATCGATGTCTCTCATCCCGGGACATCCTCAGGTAAGGGATCAGATGTGTGCCAGAGTGTACTGCTCGCGCACTTCCACCCCAGTGCTGTCTACAGTGGACCTTGCCCATCACCATGGTGAGACGGGGCTGAGGGCTGGACCCTGCCTGGACTGTTCAGCTCAGCCTGAGGGACCCCGCAATGCCCGATGGGGTGTTCAATCTCAGAGCAGCCCTGGGCAAGCTCGTGTGGCCCCTGAGTCATGAGGTGACAGCCCCTCGGCCCCTGTTAAGTTCCATCAGCCACAGAGATTAGGCCGGCGTGTCAGGGACCCTGCAGCTCCTGTCATCATCACGCCCACTGGCACTGGGTGTCACCAGGGAAGAGCGCGTGATGTGGCCCAGGTGGGGGCCAGGGAGATGGGCAGAGCCCAGGCCGGACTGTGGTCTCTGGCCAGGGGCTGCCCAGGGCGGCAGGCTGGCTTCAGGGAGCCGCAGTTTGGCCTGAGAGCGGCTGCCCTGCACACCGGCCTCCACCCCGGGGTGCCACACTTGGCTATGGCTGCTGTATCACAGTTACTCCCCAGCTGAGTCTAGAAGTTGGCGCTAGGGATGATTAAACCTTTGCGAATAGCCATCTCACTGAGTGGCAAGGAAAGCAATTAAATTGCAGCCTCCATTTTTAAAATTTCAATCCTGTCTCCTGCTCATAAGTTGATAGTTTATGGGCCCAGCAGCCAGGCATGGCGTTGAGGACAAACCACTCTTCTGTATCTTCAGCTGCTCTCCACGGCTAGAAGATATCTTTTTAAATTGGTGCTTTATTAAAATTAACATCCTAAAGTTACATTTTATAATTATATTTCCTTCCTTAGTGAGAAATTATAAAAATGTCTTTATTTAAAAGGCAAAGTAATTTCTCTTTCTAATAAATAAGTGCAAATTAACTTCCATCTGTCTATAGGTTAAATATTTTATTTTCTTAGAATAATGACAGCAAAAAAAGAAAGGGAGACAAAATGTTTTGTTACCTTGGTACCTATCACGGCGCTGGCACTCCTTCTAGAGTGCCAGCCAGTTCCAATAATACCAGCAACACGAGGAAATAAATTAGACATTTTAATTGTGAGATTATAACACACTGATGGGAGAGCTGGGAAGAAGCCAAAACAAATTTTAATGACAAAACAATAATCTAAGCAAAGTAGAAAACATGAGACTCTCTAGGTTTCGCAAGGAAATAAAGAAGCCACATTAGAAACACTTGCAAGCTCGTGAAGCTGGTTAACTGCAGACAACAGAAGTGATGAAGGAGGCTGACAATTCATTACCCAAAAGCTCACAGCTTTGAGTAGTAAATCAAAAGTATAATTGGGTAAAATCCCAGACAGCACTGATAATTGATGTCTCGGGTAACCACCAGAAACTGACACCCCTACTGGATATTCGGAACGTGCAGAAGATTGAGAATGAAGGGTTGACGGTGTCCACACTTGCAGGTCAGGACTGGACAGAAGGCCTCCACCCATCGAACGGTAGGTCTGTTCCCAAGACCTGAAGCATCTCGGTGAGGAGTGGAGGGAGCTGGATGCCAGTTGGCTCTGACCCTAAGGCAGGACCCAGAGTCACCCAGCCTCGGGCTCCTGCCTGGGCTGCAGCCCCGGGTCCTGCGCAGCAGGAGACTGTCCCCAGACAGCGCAGGTTCCCACCCTCTGGCCCCTCCGCTCGCTCTGGCGTCTCAGGGGACTCCGCTGTGTCTGCTGCCCCGGGCTCTGCACAGGCCCGCGAGGCTGTCTCCGGTGAGGGGCTCTAGGAAAATAAAGCTGCTTTGAACATTTCCCATATCATCTTTATGAGCACAGCTTTTTGTTTCTCCAAGGTAAATATTTAGGGGTGGGTGAAGCAATCATGTGTGTTTAACTTCGCCGTTGCTTTGCAAATGGCTGTGCCATCTGACTCCACCGGCAAAGTCACGAGAGCACGTTTGCTCTGCTTCCTTCAACCATTTGCACTCGATCCTTTTAAATGTCTAAAGCATTCTGGATTGTTTTGAATTCGGTGCGCAGGGACTCGTGTAGCGCGCCTCTCGTGTGTTTATTGGCCATTTGCAGATCCTCTTCTAAGAAATGCTTATTCACACAGTTACCCATTTTTATTACAATGTTTGTTTTCTTACAAGACTTTTCACATCATGGTTTATTTATATACATTTATGTACACATTGAGGTAGATACATTTTTATTACAGAAAAATACGTTATCCAAATATACATGTGCTAGCCGAAGGATAAGCGTGTATACAATGTAAGTGTAGATTCTAAAGACGGCACCCATGTGCTGCTGCTGTGTCCCCTTCAGGCTGCGCTGTGCTTGGTCGTGTTGAGCATGGACTGTCTCTGAAGACGCTGACATTTTAAAGTTGAATCCTCCAGCTTATTTTGCTGAGATCAATTTAAGAAAATGGAATCAATACAACCAAACTGTTTTTCTCATGTAACTTTACAGATGTATCTATTGCATGCTTTTGATTTCATTGCTCTCTTCATACTTGAGGCATCTCTCATGCAGACAGTTGTCAGATCCCAATCTCTCTTACGATTGCCATGATTATACCACCCTTACATCCGCCATGTTATGCTCCAGTTCATGCTCAGCCATCGTTTTTCATTTTTTTGTTCTTTCCTTTGAATTAATAAAAGTTTAATATTTCTTTTTATTTAATCTGTTGGCTTGTAACCTGAAACTCTCACTACTACTTTCAGTAATTGCTCTAGGGATGATAAGAGGCATCTGAAACCCACCAGAGTCTATTTAGAATCAGAAATGGTGATTCTTCACATTTCTCACTTGGTGTCTGGTATTTTGCATTTATCACTTCAAAACCATTGTAGCCTTCTCTGGATATCATCCTAGTGCTCACGAGGCATGTTTTGTAATGGGTATTTTCACTCGTCTAGGGGTGAGATCCTCATTACACTGTCACTTTTATTTCTCCGACACAGTTGGATATCTTCTAAATAAGTTACAAGACGAAAGGAAACAAAGCGATTTCTGTTTACCTACTGGGGTCCATTTCCGGTCTCCTCGTCTCTGTCTTCCTGTCCGACTCTGTCCTACGCAGCCCCTCTGCCTCAGATGCCCCGATGTCCCCCCGACTCATCTCTGCCTCCAGCAAGGACTTGCAGATTTTCAAAACGTGAAAACTGCCGCGTTGTCCCCTGGAGGGGCGTCAGGGCTGGACAGTCTCTCCGCGAGAGCGGGCCAGAGGCTTCTCTCCCCACTGCTGCCCTCAAGTGCTGTGGACTTTGTTACACTGCCAGCTGCTCTCACGGTTGTCGCGCTGCTTTGTTTTCTACGGTGCACCCGGGCTGTGTCTAGGGATGGTTTGTTTTCTGTCTCTCTGTTCGGTGTGTCTGTCTCCCCACACCCCAGCACACACCACTGCCATTCCCGCACCTTCTACTCAGTTTCTGAGGAATCAAAACCAAGGGCACAAATGTTTCCACCCAACCTGGCTCTGGGTTTCCAAGCCCGCAGCCTGCAGCCCCGCCTCGCAGTCGCGCGCAGCGTCTCCTCCTGTAGCGCTTCCACCTCTGTCTTCAGGGTGCTTGACTGGGTCGCCTCCGACCTGCTGCCACGACCCTCAGCCAGCTTGCCTTTCGTTCTACAGTCGCCTTCCTCTCGTTTCTATTTCTCCGCGGCGGTAACTTCTGCCGGCTCGTTGTGAGCTTTTCTCTGGTTATTCGGGCTGTACAGTTGCGGCTGCGTGTCCCAGGAAGAACCAGCGCTGGGTTATCGACTCTAAAGCTGCGCCAAGAGAAAGCGGGGTGAAAATGAAACAATTAGCAGATTAATTTATTCAATGCAGATAAGTGACTCAGATAATCATATTTTAGAGTTAACTTGTTTGGCTTGAAATAATCAAGTTGACACTTTGTGATTAAATAACAAGATATTTACCGAATCTCCGTTTTACCTACTATCGCGTGGGCATGTTGAGAGATATGATCTAGCTGATGTCGCCTTGTGATTTTCCCTGTCCCTCTCATTAATTTGTTATCACGCCCTTGTTTGTGTGTGTCATTAGGAAATTACTCCTCCTGGTTAAGGGCTCTGTTTTGCCCACGTGGAATCACAGTCCGGATGGAACCTCGTTGTCCGTCCGTATTTTCCTGGATCTTCGCTTCATGTTTCTGTTCTCCCTGCGGCGTCTGTGGACAGGGGACACTTGAGGGCCCCGGGCTTCCGGGTCAGTACTGTTTCGGGCTCACTCCTCCCAGATGGTCCTGTACTTCTTCTCTCCCTCCTGCGTTTCTGATTCTCAGTTTAAATACCAAAGCACAAGAAGCAAGGCGTGCTGCGCTGTGTGCACACGCGCGTGTCCAAGGCCGTGCGAAGGCAGGGTTCTGTGCACTTCCGGGCCATCGGGGCCGAAAGCCTCTGCGGGACACAGCACCTCTGTCCTCCCTAGACAGAGGGCACCTCGTGGGAGAGACACTGTCTGTCCTCCTTGGCCTCCCTGGGCTGAGGCATGCTGAGAGGTTGGTGACTTGCTTGTGAGTGGCTCCATGACAACCTCTCCAGGGAGGGTGGGCATGGAGCCCTTGCCAGAAGGACCTGCTGGGGTGTGGCTGGTGAAGGGGAGCAGGAATATGGAGGAGGAGGGCCAGGAGGGGTGCTCTCTGGCCCTGGCCCTCTCGCCCTTCAGGAGCACTACCAGCCCCCTCAGCCTCTGAGCCCACCCCTGCACCACGGGAGCAACGCTCCCTGTGCATATCAATCCCCAGAATCGAAGCCTTTCTCTCAAGTTCTCCCATTGCTGTAGGCCAAGAGGACCCTGGGCCCTGGGCTCGTGCTGAGTGGCCGATGACTCGTAGTGGGGAGGGAGAGGCTGGGGTTCCTGTGAGTCTCTGGGATGCAGCACCCACCTGGAGCAGACTGATGACCACCGGGATCCACAGGGGCCACCAGGCTTTGGAGCAAAATGCTGCCACTCCAGAGCCAACTTCCGGCCATTCACGTTAGTCCCATTGGCCTGGCCTTGTGGCCTCCTGTGTCCTTCTGTCCCCAGCTCCCTTTACACCTCCAGTCCCCAGCTCAGGGCAGGGAGCTGTGCCACAGACGCCTGCACTTGGGGTTCAGTGAGGTGTCAGGGTTTATGTGTGGACAGATGTCCCTAGTGCCCCGTGTGATCGCGGCACAGTCAGACGGTGGCCTGCTCAGGAGGTCATTGCGGCAGGACCTGAGAGGCCCACCTCCCTCCCTGCGTCTCCCTGTCTGGCTCTCTGCTTCCTGCCTGTTGTGCCGTGAGCAGCTCTCCTCCACCAGGCCCTCTGCTCCGCTGCCCTGCCTTGGGGGAGCCTGCTGGGGACTAACTAGACCGCTGCTTACCCAGCCTGTAGGTGTCAGTGCGCTGTCCCAGCCCCCAGGGAGGGACCGTGACCATGGGCTTTTCTGTCAGCCTCTCTTTCCTTGAGCAGTGCTCAGCCCAGAGCCCGAAGCCTCAGCCCTACCTGCCACTGTTCCCAGACTGCCAGAGTCTCCAGGACCCCGAGGGTTTCTCTGCAGCACTCGTGCCCTTTCTTGCCGCCCACTCTGAGGACGCAGCACTGTGACTCTCTGGAAGACTGCGTGGTTTTGGCTTCAAACTGGAAGTGAGAGCAAGGACGTGCTGGGTAAGTAGGCAAATGCAGGTCTGATGCCGGAGAGAGGCCATTGGAGCAGCTCATGCCATTGCAGACTCTGCACAGGACGAGGTGGTCAGAGACTGTGATGAAGGTGACTCGTCACCGTGGCCATTTGATTCCCCTCACCTGCAGATGGTTCCTGGAAAGGAGCACACTGTTCTGGGCTGTGTGCTGAGGTCAGTCTGGCCACCAGCCTTGCTCCTTCCGCACCTCACACGGACAGGGATGCAGGGCCGGGGGATCTGAGAGCCCGAGGTCAACCAGCAGCGTTGTCTTGGCAGTGACTCACGTTGAGTGCGACTCTTGGGAGGACCCTAGTGCCTGCCTGTCCCCAGAGGGCCATGCAGATGGGACAGGGAAATGGTACGACGATGCCACCTCTCCCTGTGACTTCACAGGCACCTGTGACCGTGGGAGACAGTGCTCCATGTGGAGCAGAGACAAAAGAGGAGGTCTGTGGGCTTCATGCTCTCTCTCACTTTTCTCTGTTGCACACATTAATGCTCAACTGTTCATCTGAAGGGGCTCAAATGCGAGTTTGCGTGCAGCGCCAAGCGCAGCTCCGTCTTCTCCGCTCACATGCCCTCCTCCAGGAGCCCACTCTGCCTGGCGGCCTTGTCCTGGCTCCTGCTGGGACGCAGCAGCCATGGTCCTCGTCTTTCATGTCCAGCTCTGTCCTTGACCAGAAAGTCCAGGTCCGCCCATTCAACTGTGATGACTGGAGCCCTGCGCTCAGTGCAAAACTGTTCAGCCACAAGGATTTACCTTCTGTATTGAGGATTCAAAGAGGTGACAGATCTCTTTGGGCAGCAACTGAAGTTCTAACTACATGGTAAACAAAGTATGCAAAACCACAGGAGCCCATTTTAGAATTCAGTATGTGTGCGGAGAGGTCCATCGTGCATCAGGGCAAGTGGGGCTGTGCACTACTGCAGGTCACCAGGTCTGCTGAGGGCCGCACAGCGCCCCCTGGAGGTGCCCTGGGCACATGCTGGGTCCATGGTCCACATCTTGCCTCGGTTGGAATCATGGGAAGACCTCACTCTTCAAACTGAGGGCCTGGCTATTGCCAACCTATAGACTGAGCGTGCCATCAGAATGTGTACGTTCTGTTCAATTTTAGAAACAAATATTGGACGTGACTCTGTCAGATAAAAGTCTAATTGTTCTCCAAGCTTTATGATGGGCCAGTTTGGAGACAGCAAACATAAATCCCAGAAATTGTTATGCTTTTAAAGTCACTCCTAAGCACACTTCAGAAACATGTCTCAGCACCACTGTGTCACGGCGAGTTCCTGGGACGACCACTTTGTCGTCACCTTTACTTAACGTCAAGGAACAAGGGACTTATTTAAAAGAGAAAGGCCAGCAATACTTTTATTTTTCCCTTTGCAAAATGCAGGCCTGTGTTGTATGAAAGAAAGAGAACCAGCTCACCTAATGGGCCTTTTATTTGCTAATCAAACCTCTCATGAACAATTCATCGGATCAAAAGTTCACAGGCCATTGTCGCTGTGTCGATGTGATGCCCGGCCCCGGAGGCTTGAAGTGGAATGACCCGCTCGCTTGGTGATAAATAATTTCCAGTGACGACTCGCCTTACCGCTGCCATGTGCCCAGGTCCCCACCCCGGCCGTGGGGGCCACAGGCTGCCCTTCTGACAAGGGCAGAGGGGCCTCCTTATCGGACGGGCTAATTTAAGCTTGTAATCTAAGACGTGTGAAATCCCATCTCGGGGAACAGGAGCTGCCAGGCTCTGCCTGCACCCGGCTGTCCGCGTGGCCCTGGGTCCCTGCAGGAGAGGGGAAGGGGACCCGGTGCCCACTCAGAAGTGGCTGGCATATGGTCCTGTGGGTCTGGGCACGTGCTTGTGAGGAAGTGTGGGGTCCCTCTGCGGAGCTGGTAATGTGGAATCTCCTGACCCCACCAGGGCCTGTCCTGTCATGGACTCCTCTGTGACTCGCCCTCCTAGCACAGCAGTATGACGTCACAGCATGGAAGGTGGTTACTACACCATGCTCAGCACTGACCCTGTGAGCTGCCTGCTCCACAGGCTGGGTGGGGAGGGCATGCTTACAATCCTGGCTCTCGGGAGGCTGAGGGAGGAGGCGTGCTGTGAGTCCTTGGCCAACCTGACTGATGTAGACACTGTGTCAAAAAAGTAGACAAAGAGAAGACAGAATAATAAAACTTCAAGTTAGTCTAAGTGACAAAGTACTCATTACTAAAAATTCCAAAATGAATGCAAAGTCTATTGTCAATTCTTAGCACTGGGCCCAGTTTACAGTTCACTTCTGGGGGGCGCCCCACCCCAGAAGACAGGACACTGGATCGGTTAGCTGTATTCTGCACACAGTCTTGTCTCAAGGAAGACAGTCCACGAAAACAGGCCGATAAGAGTCAAGTCTGAGTTGAATTCAGCAGAGGTTGCCACCCAGCCCAGGCAGCCCAGCTGTCTGCGTCCCGCTGTGGCCGTGCCAGTGCTCCTGGGCACAGCCCTGGGGCAGCCTTCGCACCACGGCCGTCTGCCTGTGTGCCGGGGAGAGTACTCCTGAGAGGGCGCACAGCTTCCTGTGTTGCTCATTTATTTTTCTACGTCTATTTCTATTGATAAGGAAAACGTGAGATTTTGAAAGTTAAACATGTTAGTTTATTTCTTCACCTGCGTAGAGGTCAAGCAGCCACCGCTGCGTGACAGGGCACTGACGCACTAAGTGCCCATCTTCCTCGTGCCGAGACCACACCGGAGTGGGGGGCTGGAAGGTCCTGGGAAGAGTGCTCCTCTCTGCCAACGGTCCCCCAGGGTGCACTGGAATAAGGAGACTGAGTGGAAAGGGAGGGCTGGGCCAAAAGGCCCCAGGAAGCAGAGGAGGTGCGGAGCGACTGGCTGGTCTGCAGGACTCTTACTATGCAAGCGTGGTGCTCAGGGGCAGAACTTGGGCATTAAAAGCCAGGAGGAACTCTGGTAGGAGTCAGGGATATTGAAGCCTTTGCAGAACTGTGGCGGAGGGTGGAGACACTGATGGTGACTTTGGGGATGCAGTGAGGTCACTCTCTCTCTTGGGTGACCCACCGCAGCATACAGTGGGACGCACAGCTCATATAACTGACAGGCAAGGAAGATGAAGCAAAGCTAATCAACAGGAAACAGTGGAAAAGAGAAACACTGGAAATCACAAACACAGAACAAGATCAAGGGAATAAATCCAATCGCAGTGAGCACTGAAAGTATGATCAGAAAATGCAGGGAATGTGGATGCAGAAGTTTCTGAAATTCACTGCAGTAAACTGCCCCGAGTCCCCTCGCCCTGAACACACTCAACCATTGCTCTTGCTGCTCCTGAAGCAGCTCGGAAAGTCTTTCATGAGTGTTTTTGTGGTTTCCTTGATGTTCTGAAGCAATTAAAAAAGGATCGATTCAAAAGCAACCTATTAAGAAATTCTGTGAAATAGAATATCATGCTGTGCCCTCGCCCACCATGCTCACCAGAGCTGGCACTGCGTAACTAACTGCTGCCTCCTTCCCCGAGGTCCAGATGACACAAAAGGGAGATGTTTGACAGAAGGTCGAGAGAGCCTGGGCCTCACCTGGAGGACAGGTAAGGGGCTCCACTCTTGGGACAGGCCACGGAGCAGATGGCCTGAGACAGAGGCTGGAGGCCAGGGGGGGACAGATGGGCGTGGCCCGCAGTTTGGCAGGGATGGGAGGACTGCACTGAGCCTCCCTGGAAGCAGATCCTCAGCCCCAAGCAGGGTGTGTATCAGATGCTTCCAGCCAGCAACAGGCGCCTGCGTGAGAGGGTGGTCCCTGCGGGAGCAAATCACCAGGTTCACCAAGGAGAAGAACCAGGCACGCACAGCCTGCGCCGCTAATGCCCAGAGTTCACAGCTTTACGGACAAGGGCAGCTCCGAGCCCGGCGGCTTCACGGTAGGTTCCGTCAGCTGTTTCAGGAAGTTGTGACCCCCACTCTGCAGAAACGCTGTGAGATGGGGGAGAGAAAGCGGACACTGGCCTCAGCATTTTACGAGGCCAACAGCACACGGGTTCCAAAGCCAATCTCACTACAGAACTCCAGATCACAGATACAGTCATAAAACCTCTTATAAAAATGTCAGTGGATCAAACCTGGTAATTAAAAAAAAAAAAAAAGACATCATGAATGACTTGGATACATCCCAGGAGAGAAAATATGGTCTGACACCTGTAAATTAACTAAAATTAAAGTGTATTGAGCTAAAATATAAAAAATATGATTATTTTGATAGAAGTGGACAAAATTAGACTTTCATTCCTGACAAATTTGTCAGCAACAAGAAATACAGAGAAAAGGCTACAGATGGGGAAGGAATGAGAAAATCACTCCTACTCGTAAGAGTCAGGATCATGTGTGGGGAATGTGAGGCAGTCTCCAACGATCCCACTCAAACTGACAAGTTCAGCAGGCCAAAGACAGAATACGAAAGCCAAAATTATATTAAAGCTGGACTTAACTAAGAATGGATGTTTTTAAAAATGTACTTTATCATAGCATCAAAATACTATTTATGAAATACTCAGGAAAAGATAAAGTACTGTTCAGACCACTGAAAACCTGCCAGGGCCGTGCAGCGGGCCTATTATATCCAGTGCATTCTAAGAAAGGAAAATGTAGGGCTCTATCCGGTGACATTTGCTTAGCCCCTAATGCTGAGCAATCCATCAGCCCAAGAGCCCATCCGCGTGGCCCGGCACACACGAGGCCCCAAGAGGGACAGGCTAAGGAGCAGAGCTGACAACCATCTGGGAAGCAGGGAGGCTGATGGTCTGGGGTGGGAAGGGATCCGCGAGGACAGAAGAGGACGGAAGGGGCGGGATGAGCTGTGCATCGCATCGAGTCCCCAGCTATTAGTCCCCAATGCTGTGTCACAGCACATACTGAGAAAAATGAATTTTTATACAATGATATAGAATGTTACAGCAATCAAGGAAGTGTGGTATTACCATTAAGCTGGACAGGAAGATCAACAGAACACATTAGGAAATATAGAAATAGATCTATGCATATGCAGTTAATTTTTAAAATGTGATTTTATGAAGACTTATTTTTAGGAAAACTGAAACAGGAATTTCAGACTGGGAAAAAGTTACAAAAAAGTGACATATCATATTTAAAATTATTATCTCCATAAATATAAATAAATCTTATAAGTCAATATCAATACAGACAATATAATGAAGATGGAAATAACATTTAAAGTAATACTGAACAAAAGAAATATATATGTGGTCTATAAATTTAAAAAATCAACCTCATTAGTCATTACTAAGCAGAAAGAAAATGAAATTAGTTTCAGAAGTGATGGGAAAGAATAAAAAGTCCAGTTGTCTTAGGTGCTGGCGAAACTGTGGACCAGCACATTCACACGCGGCCTGGACCTAAGACAGGACAGCCCTCTGCAGAGGAAGAGGCCGTGTTGGACACACACTCAGCCTGCGTCTCCCGCTCCCATGAGGACAGAAGAAGCATGCCAGGCGGACTGTATGGAATGTGTGTGGCTGTTGGAAACAAACCCACGGCCCATGCCCTGGGCGAGAGACCCTCTGAACACCCTCACAGGATGGAGAAGAGGCTGCTCAGTCGTGGAAAAGGAAGCAGGGCCTGTGCTCTGAGCTGCCCAGCGCTTCTCATTTTTAAATTTTGTGACAGTCTCGCTAAGACACTAAGTTACCCAGGCTGGGCTCAAACTTGGCTCAAACCGCCACATCTGGTGAGAAGTCCCTTTCTATGGTATGGTTCACTCAGGGCCTGATTGTACAGGTGGACCCAGAAGGCCACCCCCCACCCCCTGCACGCACAAGCCCTGCTATGTCCTGCCTCTGCCTACCAATAGGAGCTTCCCTCAGAGGCTACCCACCTGCGGGAAGCCGAGGCAGGCCCTGCTCACCCGGCAGGAAGTCCCTCCTCCCACCCTGGAGAGGCCCAGGGTCTGCTCTGTGGTGAGTGACCGAGCGATTCCAGCTGTACACGCGGTGCTGGATTTCGGAAGGCATGAGATCCTGTCTGTCCCTGTCCTCCTGGCTGGTAGCACACACTGTTCTCTGTGAGCGCACGGCCCTGCAGCCTCTCCCTCAGGAGGCTCGGGGATTCTGTGTGGCTAATAGTGGGCACACAGGGCAGGGCCAAGACCCGCTGTCGCCTGTGCAGGTCCCTCCTCTGTGGCACCGGCTTCCCTCCACGTGTCCTCAGCCTGCCAGGCCCCGTCCGGTGAGTTTGTGCGTGTGTCTCAGCGACTTGCATCTCCGTGTGCAGCACTAAGCATTGGTTTTGCTTCTGGGCGATTAGGTATTCCAGAGAACAGGTTATGGGGAGAAGTATGTTTTATTAGTCAATAATTTACTTACCAAATTATTTGACTCATAACGAACTCATATATTTTTATAGGCTACTGAGCCCCTGAATCAAAGGCAGAGGATTTGAAGCCCATATTTGCTTCTAGCAGTTTGAAATGACCCTAATATTTCACCAGGCGTAAGGTTTGGTGCTCTCCGATATTTCAGAACCGCATTTCCTGGTGAGTGTCCCGTGGCTAGAGAACCAGTGCACTATAAAATATTCATTTCAATTATCACTGAAATAATTTGGAAAGGAAAAGATCAGCCAGCGCATGTCTGGTGACTGGGATATATTCTTGGCTGGCCATGGGTATGTTTTTTGCTCTAGTTCAATTAGAAAATCACCACACACAAAAGAGTTTAGCAACATCGAAGCAAATGCAATGCAAGTTTGGCAATACAAAAAATTATCCTTTTCTAACCGAGGTCCTTTTCCTGGAGGGTGGACCTGGAGTCTCCTCCTACCCAACGGCTGAGGGGTAATAAAGTGGCAGTCCCTTGGCTTCCCCTGCTGCGGTGCTGCCAGGCTGTGACAGGCACACAGAGGCCAGCACACGATGTGACTGCTGATGGCAGGGCCTTCAGAAAAGAAAATGCGGTCACGATGGTGGCCCTGCCACACTCTGACAAGTACAGGGAACCGAGGACAGACGTGGGGGCGGGGAGGGGCCCTGCCTGTGCCATGGCCGCCACATGCCCTGCCAGTCCACCTGTGTGATGGCCCCAGCACTCAGCATGGCCCTAGCAAAATGGCTGAAAAAGCTGCATCCTCTGTGGCCCGACCTGGCTCTCAGGAAGATCCCACCAGGACCAGGCGTGCACGTGGAGGCCGTGGTGCGCTGCGGTGACGCTGCCACTGGCTGCCCCACATCTGAGTTTGCAAGGTGCCTGTCCCTGCGTGATGCCATTCCCAGCACACACAGTGCTGCTCAGAGTCCAGCCTCTGTTTTTCTTGGGACAGCCAGGGGGACAGGAGCGCGTGCTCGTGCCACGTGTGGCACTGGCCCCAGCGCGGCCTCCTTGAGGCCTGATGAGTGCTGGAGGCTGGTCCACAGCAGTGTGAGTGCTGCCAGTCTCTGTCCCTGGCACAGGATTCCTGGTTTGTTAAGTGACCGACAGCCTGAACTTCGGGGTCTAGGTGGCCCTAGGAAGCAAAATCAGACTGAGGCGACCATGGGAGCAAAAGTGCACAAGCCGATTCTCACAGCGCTGCAGTGAGCCTCCTGCTCAGGCTCTAACGGGGAGCTCAGCCTCTGGGAGTCCGGGGACTGCTCTCTGTCCCCCTTGCCACAAGCACCTTGAGTTCCAGACCCTAGCGCAGCCCGGGAGGGGCCAGGTGGGCCACGCTGATTTTCCCGAGCCACATGTCAAGTGGAGGCAGGAAGGCCAGCCAACCCCACGTGCCTGGTCTGCGTGGCCCCAGCAAGGCTCCCAGGGGCCGTGGCTCTCATGGTCTCTGGAAACGTCCACAAGCCTGTGCACACCGCCCACCGCGCCCTGAGACAGCTGGTGCCATCGCCACTTGCAAGCTCAGATCCTGGAAAGTGACTTCTTTACTCAGCAGGTAGAAGGTGGAGGTGGGTGGATGGGTGGATCAAGTCTAAAAAGACCTTGGATCCTGAGACTATACTATAAAGATGACAGAAATTGCCCTGTGGAATGCTAAAGATTACGAAGGTGCATGTGCATGTGTAAAGTTTTGGAAGGAAGAGGTATGTAAAAATACTTCCAGCCAAAAGCTACAAGGGGAATATCCCCTAGATGAGATCTTCTTCAGCAAGAAGATATTTATGACTATCACAAGTGCAGATGCTTCTAATCCTGGAATACTTGGTTTTGTGCAACAAATACTGCCAGATCTAAAGGGACAGATAGGCTCCAACACACTGGTAATCGGGAGCATCCACATCCTTGTTCTTTGGAGGAGAGCTCAATGAGGCAAAATCCAAGACACTGGAGGGAAACTGGACTATGGTGAACTCGGACTTTCACAGATAGTTCATTCGGTAACTGCCGAGAACCTGTCTGTCCTCAGCACACTGAGCTTTCTCTGCAATAAGTGATATTCAGCCCACAACAATCCTTAACAAATTCAAAGGCCTCCAAACCACATCATATACCTTTGCTGACCAACAGCAAAATTAAATTTAGAAATTTCACAAATTCATATAGATTTGACCTACTTTTGAAAAACAGTGGATTGCTGAAGACACCTAAAAGAAAATTTAAAAAGTTCTTGAAGCAAATGAAAATAGAAACACAGTCTATCAAAACTTACAGATACAAAAGCATGCAAAGCAGAATCGGAAGGGAGGAGCAGGACCGGCTGGTGGGAGCCCCCACATGCACCTGCAGTGCCAACGCCCCTAGACCAGAGCAGTAAGAGCCACAGAGCTAGTGCCAGAGGCATTGGTTGGGAGAAGCCCTCTGAAGAAGAGCTGCTTGGGGCCTGCAGTGCCGGGTCTGAGCAGGTGTTCCACGTTCTCCATGTTCTCCGGGCCAAGCTGACCGGAAGTGTAGCCTGGCCTGGATAGGAGGGGCCAAGTCAGGCTCCTGGGCGAATCCAGGAAGATGCTCCAGCCTCCACACAGGAGCCCTGGGCGCCTGGCCTTCCTCCCACAGGGCCATGCTGCATCCTCAGCGCCCTGGATGGAAGAGCAGGCGCTGCATTCACTCCCACTGCAGTGTGGGGCTTGTCCTCAGGCAGGTGACCCTGCATCTTGATGGAGTTAGTCTGTGCTTAGTCCTGTCTCCCTGGACAGCCAGGAGGGCCATGGCTGCAGGTCCTGGCAACTCTCCAGGCTGCACCAGAAGCAGCTTCCCAGTGGTCCAGCCTCCAGATTCAAAGCTGTCAGGAGCTGAGGAGCTTCCATGGCCCTGCCCTCCCGCCCTCGCTCCATCCAGCTCTGCTGCACCTGCGTCTCCCAGGTCTAGACCACCCTCTTCCTCCAGCGGCCCTTCTCAGGGGGCTGCTGTGCTTGTCTCCACCTGGCCTGTTAGTTGGGCAGCATTCTTCGGACTGATCCTGAGAAGGAGAAGGGGGCTGAGCTCCCGGTGCCCTTTGCCAGGAACGCCACCACTCTCTGCCCACGTGCCCAGGCCTGCACTGTGTCCTGACCAAGCCCGCCTTCGAGGAGGACACAGGGCCCCACAGACCCCACCCAGACGAGGTACTGTCTTGAGGTGTTCTCTCCAAAATAAACCATCCAGAATGTTCTCCTGTTTGCTGCTCATTCTGTACTGGCTTCGCCCATGTTCCTGTCAGCACACACCCATACACGTCGCCACGCGCGGGTGGGGACACATGCTCCAGCAGGCCATAGTCCTAAGCAACATTTTGCTCTCACGTGCCTGGGGAAGGGCTGACTATCCTGTGTCTTCCTTGTCTGCAGAGACAACACAGTCATGACCCGCAGACCAGTGTCCAGATACGAAGGAGATCCTCCGCGGCTGTCTACGCTTTTCCCTTGAGAAACGTATTTACTTCGAAATCTCCTCAATTCAGGAATTCAAGACTTGGGCAAATTACAGCATCAGAAGCCCTCTTGCTGGGAAGCAGGGGAACCCTGATTCCATGAGCCAGAAGCAGCCATAGGGGCTCCCTCCCGCAGGCTTTCGGGGAGGGCTCTGGGAGACGCCAGGGGCCAAGCTAACTGGACTCGGCCTCCAGAGGCAGCGAGTCGCTGACGAGGATGCGGGGGTCCCTCCGCGTTCAGAACGGGACTGCCAGGGTGGCAGGGCAGGTCTGCTCTGGCTCAGAGCCGGGCTGGGATCTCAGCCCATCCCCAGCTCCCAGCAAAGATGCTGCATGGTCTGGGTAAGGCCACCACTGGACCAACGACCATGGGCACCGAGGTTGGAGCGAAATTGCTTCCTCATCAGTGAAGCATTTTCTGACAAAAGCAAAGCGCTGCGGCGCCTTAACAATCAGACTCTGTGCCGGGCTCTGGGAAGGTGCAGTGTGTGCCTGTGTATGCAGTCTCCTCGCTTTCTTTATATCAGTCTGAATCTTTTAAAAGTCAAAGTTGGACTCGAGGTTTGTGCATAAATACAACGTGGCCTTGAGACACGAGAAACGCGCCTGGCCACACCGTCCCTGCGCCAGCTGTGAGCCAGCTGAGTCCTTGGCTGAGAACAGTTTTGTGTAACTGCTGGTTCCCTGCCAGCAGTGACTCCCAGCTCGCTAGTCCGTAGAACTCACTGAACCTGTGGAAGGTGCCACCAATAAAAACGCCAGAGCGCTCTGGAAGCCCCGTCTTCCTGCAGGGGAGCGCGCTCTGCTCTCCATAGAACTGGGCCAGTCCATGAGGACCTGTTTCGGGGACCTATCGATGCCAGTAATAAACTTTTCTTGTTTTACCCAATTTTTCTGTCTCTGATTGATCGCTTTGATTGGTCTGATCTGATTTCTACAACACTGGGCTGGGCACCAAGTGGCTCCTCCCAGAGGAATCATGAGCACACGCACGTGTGTTTGTGCACGTGCATGTGTAGGAGCGTGTGTGTATACATGTGAGTGCTGGGTCAGGGCATGCTCGAAACCAGAGACAGAAGAGGAAAAGCAGGAAAAGAAATTGGTCCTACTACATAAGCTAATTTTCAAGTGTGTAAATTATTTTCTTTAATGAGAATGACCTCATAGGACAGGTCTTGAATCTCCTGGGCCCCGAAACTATGATTAATTCTTTAGATTTAATTACAGTGAATGCTTGGATTACTTCCATTTTCTCTGAACATTTGTGAAAGTGGCTTGGATTGGCACAATTTTTCATCAGTCCAGCGATCACGGACTCTCCTCTTCTGCTGCCAGAAGGAAGCTCGGGCCGTTTCCCGCAGACGACCCTCTGACGTCGGCCTCACTGTGTGTGGAGAGGTGTCCGGAGCACTCAAGACAGCTGTGCTTAGCCGTTGCTCGGGTCTCCCCACCACTCGGGTCCAAGTGTCCAGGAACCTGCCGTGCCAGGCTCTGCACAGCGCAGGGCAGGAGCTGCGGGCACAGCCCCCCCACCGCCCCTCAGCACTGGCCCTACAGCACCTTCAGCGTTGGGGTTGTGAAATTCTTCCAAACGGCCTTACATCAACAGATGAAAAGGGTGATGCGGCTCCAAGTTGCCCTGCAGTCCGATGGAGAGATTGCGCTTGGCAGTTTTCCCCGGGGCTGCTTGGGAAATTTTGGGGCTTTGTGGGAAGTCGTTGTTGTGGATTTCTGCCATTTCACGATCGCCAGCCGATGGAAATTGTGACTCCGTGAGCCCTGATCCTTCCGTCAGATGCCGTTCACAAAAATGTGTGGGTTCATGGGTGTGAACATCCTCTCTCACGCGGGTGCTGCAGTCTCTCTCTGTCTCCCACCTCTCTCTCTCTCTCCTCTCCTCACTCCCCAGCCTCCAGGGTCTCTTAACAGCACTTCACACATGTTCAGAACACTACGGGCATCTCATTAAGTCCTGGGCTTGGGTGATTGATAGAGAGCAGAAGGGAGATGAGTAAAGAATGTAGGAGGTTTGACTATTTGGCCCAGAGAACAAATTGAAGCAAACACTAAACGCGAAGAAGCTGAAGTCATGCAGGTGGAAACTGCCTGACCGTCCTCAGAGACGGACAGATAAGGCCCAGAAGCAGAATGTTAATGTGGAAGGTGGGGCCTGTTCGGACACGGTGGCCGAGGGGTGCGAGAACCTGCTTCTGGAAGAGCGTGTGGGACACCTGTGTGGAGGGCGGGTGAGGGAGGGGTGTCAGGCTGTATAGCAGTCCCCGCGAAACCACTTAGCACAGGAGCCTGGGAGCCTGCCCTGCGCAGGGCTGGGAAGGAACCCGGAATTTCACTGGCAACAACTCAGGGAGACCCGGTTAAGCCTCCTTGGTGAGTTAGAGGACGCCTCGCCCAGGCACACGTGCATACCTCCCACCCCAGGGCCACAGGCGGGCGATGAGCTCCCGCCACACAGAGCCAGCCCCTGTCTCAGTGGCCTCCTCACTAGGAATCTACCATTCTCCTGCCAAAATGAGTCAACTCATTTGTGCGGTGCCGTTTACTCCTGGCGGTGGCGTCATCTTGATCACCAGGGAGACAGGACAGTGGCGCGGGTAGCCCAGGCTCTAGCGGGGCCTCTCCTCCCTCCCAAGGCAGCGCCAGCAGAGCATCCATACTGACCAACTGCAAGCCACATGTCTACCAAAAACGGTGCCACCAGGACTGGGGCATGCAGGTCGCTCCCATAGAGAGCTGTGCATGGCTCAGCGCCGTGAGTGGAGGGAACGGGTCCTTTTCACGACACTCAGTGCGTGAAGATGGAACGGACCACTTTCCTCTCAGCGGACAGCCACCCAAACTGCTGTGAAACAGCACAACAGACGAGGTTGCCACGGATGCTGCAGAGGGGACCACCATAGGCTGCAGCTGTCACCCTGGCGCTCCCCTGTGCTCCGTGGAGTGAGGCTTGTGCCTCAGCCAGCACACGGGCAGAGCCTACCCCAACTAACACCCCTGCGCCTTCTTGAAGATCATGAGACATAAGACACATCTGTCCTCATTAATTCTCTTAAATCTTGCATTAAGTTTGAAGATGAGTCACAAAAGACCGGCACTGTAGTAACACATTGCCTGGATTCTCTGAGATCATCAAACCCCTAAACAAGCTCATGTCCCTTGGCCTCAGAGAGATTTTCAGGGGCTCATGTGAGCCGGGCAGCCGGTGTGGGCAGGGAGTGTCAGGTGGTCTGACGGCACCAACCTGGGGCCTGGGAAGCTGGACGGTCTGCCCCATGGTGTGGGAAATGCCCAGGGGCTGGTGGTGCCGAAGTCAGGGGAGCCTGCTTGGGCTGTGGAGGTATGGTCTTGGGAAATGTCCGGTCTCTGGCCCCTTCTGGCACCGCTGCCCTGGCTACTGTGAATTCTCCACTTTTGCTCACCATATCCACCTACTGTGTTGTCTTGGAGCAGCCAACCACGGACTGAGTTCTTAGAAACCCTGAGCCCCAGAAAATCCCTCCTTCTTTGAGCTGTGCGTGTTGGGGATAATGTCCAGAGTGGACAGCTGATAGACACTCCTCTCTTTGAGGTGCAGCTGGAGTTCCCGTGTCTACTTGGTGAAACTCTGAAAGCCAGGGCAGAGGAGCTGGAATGCTGGAGCCATTCCTTCAAGGGAGGCTCCCGACACCAGTGCCTTTCCTGTGTGGACAGAGGACGTCAGGCTCTAATCATCTGGGCAACGTCCCTCCCACAACGTGCCCACACCCCAGCTTCCCCACAGCCCCGTCAATTCACAGGGTGCCCTCATCCTCTGCCTGTGCAGACACAGTGTACCTGGGGGGCGGGGACAGGGAGCAGCAGGCTGCCAGCAGGGCCTTTGGGCACAGCCTGGGCAGGCATCTTCGGTGCCCATCCAGAAGCATAGTTTATTTCTGGGTGCAGACTAGTCTCCTGTGCTGCCCAGTCACACCACAGCCTGCAGCCTCCGCCATAGGCAACGCCCCAGAAAGAGGTGTCGGGGAGGCCTGGGCAGGAGTGTGCAGATGTCAGACGGGACCTGCAGGTCCGCTGCTGTCGCCCAGCTGCGGGTCCACATGTGGGGCTACAGTCTGGCCATACTGGCCAAGCAGCCAAGGCACAAATGTGCCCAGTGCTGTCGCTGAACCTGGGCCTGTGGAGGACCAGCAATGAGATCCATAGCTATAGCCTGCAGAGTGCTGGGTGTGGCTGCACCAGCTTCAGGAAGTGAGAACCTTGGGGTGGTGTTGGGTGCTGTCTGTGACCCCAGAGGAGTCTTCTTTATCTTGTTGGCATGTCTGTGTTCCCCGTGCAGAACAGCCAGGTTGGAGCACATCCCAGTGCCCTTCTCCCCGCCCCCCTCCATCTTTTTTTTTTTTTTTCCTTTTCAGACAGTCTCACTTTGTAGTTTAGGCTGGCCCTGAGCTCAACCTCAAACTCATAACAATCCTCCTGCCTCTGCCTCTGCCTCCCGAGTGCTGGGATTATAGGTGTGAGTCAGCACACCCAACAGTGTGGTATATGGTACTGATCACTGGTGGGCAGGAGTCTCCACACCCACTATTGTTGTATATGGTTACTGGGGATGGAACCTGGGCCCTTGCACTTGCAGGACAGATGCTGGAACCACTGAGCTAAATCCCTGGTCCTCCTTTCCATCCCTTGATCCCATCCTTTCTCCGGACTTCCTATCATCTGTCTTAATTTTGCATTTTATTTATACTTTGGGTTTTGTTTTCTTTTTTGAGTCTTGAATGGTACAGTCACCACATAGAATAGGCAATTAAAATTGAGCAGGAAAGACGACCCCCAAGTGTGCTGAGAAGAAACAGGTCACGTAAGAGAAGTTGCCACAAAACTCACAGTGCTCACTGACGGGCTTTGTCCTTGGCAAAGTGGGCTGGGCTGAGGGGGGCCTAGTGGGCTGGGGCCGAGTGGGCTGGGCTGGGGGGCCTAGTGGGCTGGGCTGGGGGGCCCGAGTGGGCTGGGCTGGGGCCGAGTGGGCTGGGCTGGGGGGCCGAGTGGGTTGGGCTGGGGCCGAGTGGGCTGGGCTGGGGGCCGAGTGGGCTGGGGTGGGGGCCGAGTGGGCTGGGCGGGGGGCCAAGTGCCCAGGGCTCCGCCCCTGCAGGACACGCCCACACGGCCAGCCAGCCGCCCACTCTGCCCGCAGGCATGGATCCCTGCAGCCCCCCCTCCACCCCCAGCTCTCTAGTGAGGTCACTTCTGACTCACTTAGCACCTTAATTAGCCACTTAAGGTTGCCAGGAGCTGAGGAACGGGTAAAATTCCCAGGGACCCAGGGCTTTGGGACAGGTAACCTTGGGCAGGCTGGACGCCCCCCACTCAGGCACTGCCTGAAATGGTTTTAATTTATGGGAGAAGTAGGACCTGGTTACAAGGCCAAAGGCTCAGAACCTGCCGGCCTCAAAGACAGCTTGTGCATGTTCCAGGGGTGTGTGTGCGTGTGGTACTGTATGGTGCTGTGTGTGCGCTGCCTGTTGAGTTATGTGTGGTGTGAACCCAGCACGCTAGATGAGCTCAACACACAGTGCATACTTAAATTCATAAAAATGCATTGCAGTAAAGGACACCTTGCATTAGCCCCTCCAAGTCCTCTCGCTCGGAACCGCTCCTCCCGTCGTGCTGCCGCTCTCTGCAGCCGCTCTGGAGGCCTCTTCGCGAGTGTCCTTAGTTGTCCTGTCCTGGCTGCCTCTGTCCTGAACCGACTCAAATCGCCTCCTTTTCATGGTCTTTGTGAGTCTGGGGAGGAGCCAGCAGCCGCTCCAATCAGATCTGGGAACCCGGTGGGTGAGGACCCTGCGGAGTTTCATTTGACAGAAATTGCTGAAATGATTAACGGAAATGATAAACTGCTTCAGGAGTGAGAGGAAGGATAGGACACGTGCAGGGCGAGGGGGTTCGTGCCCTGTGTCTTTTACTGTGATATATTGTTAAAATCTAAACACGGACTGTATATTTCATCGGATCACATGGGTGTGGTATGTGCACGGTGTGTGCAGTGTATGTGTGCCAAGAGAGCAGACGTGCACTGGTGTCCACTCTGCCTGTCCCCACCGAGAGCGGGAGCCCTGGGGGACCCTGCGCAGAGCAGCGGGAGCAGGGGCTGGAAGCCGGGAGAGTAACCAGGTTGAGACATAGAGACACAGACACACAAACAGAGACACGTGCTGTGCAGGTTATAGGAAATCTGTCACAGTACTCAGCCTAGAAAAATTCAAAAGCATAAGAGACAGATAGCACCAAAAATCTCACACCACACTAAAAGAACTATGTAACTATTTGATTTACACATATAAAAGTTAAATATATATTTCTGTATTATTAATATGAATATTTTTGCTAGAAGTTCCAAGTGCTATAAACATTTTTTCTTGTGTGGATATAGTACTGTATTATTTTTAACACACGGGGTAGGATATTCTCAAAATGATAAATATGCTTTTAAGCTATTACTTTGATGTCTTATGATAGTTTATTTGGGGAGTTTCGATACATTTTAAATAAATATTCTACTATGGGGCATAGGTATTTATAGTGAGTATAGCCGAGAGGGTCTCTCTGAAAATCTGTCCTGTCTCCAGTCCCTCCCTTGCGTTAGTTGCCTAGTGGACAGGTGAGGATTGGAAATGCGGCGCTCTGCGCAGGATTTGGCACCCAGGGACTCTCCGCCCTCGGTGAAGACTGCTGACCTCAGCTGTTCCTCCACCACTGAGATGCTATTTTTGGTACTAGAAAACTGGAGAGAAAAATTAGCCCAAACTGTTTAGGGTTATTACCTATGTGCATCTTTTACTGTTCCTGTATGGGTTTCTTAAAATGACTAATTTACTGGTAAAGCCCAGGCCTTGTCAGGCTCGCAGCTTCCCCGGCGCTGCGGACCCTTCCTCCCAGCCGTGTGCTCCTCCCCATGGTCCCAGCTATGGTCTCGGCTGTCCAGAAGAACCAGTGTCAGTGTGTTCCAAGACAAATCGAATAAATAGGACGATGAAGGAAGGAATGTATGAGGAATACCAAAGAAGAAAAGCAAAACCATAAAGGCTTAATCTGAAATCAGGGTACAGAATTTAAGCAAAGCTAAGAAAAAGAAAAGGAAACCTACCTTTAAAAAAAACTAATGTATAAATAACCCCAAGTTCTTAGACAGAGAACGAGGTGGGCGGATGAGAGCGGAGTGAGGAGAGGACTGGACCAGGGGGTCTGGAGAAGGCTGAGTGTGGGGGGCAGACGCAGTAGGTTGGATGGAGCCGAAGGCAGGAACAGAGCAGGTGCACGCCGCGGCCGCCCCGGGCCCTGGCCGGAAGGGCAAGGGTCTCCACCTGCACAGTCCCCGGTGGACTCAGTCGGACGGGAGCTAAGCCAGTCCAGGGCCAGCAGTGCGACATTTCAGTGTGGAGCACGGGACTTCAAGAAACAAAAACAGCAGCAAAACTTGTGAATTATAATTTAAAAAAAGAAACTGCTTCACCTGTAAGAGATGACAATTAGATTTGCTAAAGATTTTAGATGACCATGCTTTATACCAGAAAGAATATATTTAAATATTAAAACAAAATGATTTTCTTTAAAATGAATTTTATATTCAGACGACCTGATGCTTGAATATGTTTAAAAATTTTAATTATATGTATTATTCTCCTGGGAACTCTTCAGATGGGCGAAATTACTAGATAGTCACATTGAAACTGTCTGAACACATCAAGTGCATCTCTAGCTGCAGAATGGGAGTAGTGGTGCACTCCAGAGGCAGCAGTGTTCTCAGCCCAGCGGGGACGGCGTGTCTCCGTGGGGAGCGGAGCCGGAGCCAGGCGTACACTCCCTTCCCGCCTTGCAGGCCCATGGGCGGCGTGAGTCCAAGTCAGGGCCGGTCACCGACCCTGCTGCTGCTGAGCGGGGAGGCTGAGGGAGCGCCTGGCAGTGCCGTGTCTGCGCTCTTCGGAGGGCCGAGCTGTGGCAGCAGGCTGGCAGAGGAGGGGCTGGGCTTCAGTGTACAGACAGGCTGAGGCGCTGGGCCCTACCCTGTGCTCAGTCCCTCTGCCTAAACCTGGGGCAAATTCCAAGCACAGACTGAAGATCGACGAGCAGATGCTATAGAAGTAGCACGAGGTGGCCATTGTGAGGAGATAAAAGTACAGGACTTCCTGGCGATGGCTAGAAAGGTGGAGGGGAGCGGAGGGCCTGGCAAGCTGTGACCACGCTATGCCTCACGGGAAGACGCGCGCTGTCTGCAGCCTCCTCTTCAACTCACCTATTAAAAACACAGCTTTCAGACAGAGTCACAATGCTGCATCCAGAACTCTGCTTCCTGGTGCTGACAGAGCGGGAAGAGGCCAGAGGGTGGGAGAGGAGGGGCAGGCAGAGGACGCCCCGATGGTCGAACGGACACACAGCTCCTGCGCCCACAGGCTGAGGGGCCCAGGGTGCGGCAGCTGAGGCTCTGCCCAGACACCTCTCACTGGTGGAGACCGGGCAGTGGTCAGTGCCTGTGTCTGTGGGCCAAGCAGAGTGCACCTCACACGGAGGGGCGGGGTCCCCTCTCATGTGGGGAATCCGGATTTCCGGTGGCAGAGTGAACCTTCTCTCCCAAACCACATACAGCGACTTTGATGGAATTTCGTTCTCCACAAAGAAAAACACCCACACTGCAAAATAGGAAAAGTGCACCTAATTCTCTGCTCATAATACGATAAGAGCAAAGTAAGTTTTTAAGTAAAATCTGCTTCATTTATACATTTTGCAAAATGACACCATACAAATTATGAGTCAAGAGGGGATTTTTAAAAATACAGAATCTCTGGGAAACGTCACGTACTGGAACCACCGGCCAGAGCTAAACAGTTATGAGGTGAAAAGTGAAAACACGGCTGTTTCCCACAGTTCACTCTCTTCTCTGGGCTCAGACCCCCCAGAACGCTGTGGGTTCAGTTGACAACCCCACAAAGCCTGCATGTGTCTAGTTTAATGATAAATGTATTTTTTCTAGTTTTTATAAAATATTTCAAATATTTTGCTATCGGGAGGACACTGTTAGCTTTGTGAAAATGAGTTGGGAAATGTGTCTCTCTGTCTTTCTATTTCCAGAAAGTATTTGTGCAAGGCTGACACTATCATCTGTGACTCTGCAGTACGATTAATGGTCTCCAGCAAGGTTATAATGATGGTTGAGAGCATGAGACTGTCTTCCAAATCCAAGGTCTTTAACGACTGCAGGACTGACTATATTTTCTCTTTCCTGATAAGTCAGCTTGGGTACATTGTGTTTCTCTAGGAATTAGCTCACATATAGACACAAGGGAGAAGATATCACACATCATGCAAGTGTTAAAATACATTTCACATCACTTAGACTTTGTCTATTTTCACTTTTATTTCCTCTTTCAAATCTTACTAGAAAAGTATGTATGTATTATTATTCTGAAACTCTTGATTTTCTATTATTTTTCTTTTTTCTATTTCGATTTCTGCTTACTTTCCTTTTGCCTTACACTAAATTTAGCTTACATTTCTTTTTTCTAACTTCTTACATCAGAAACATGTCAGTGAGTTTATATATTTCCTTTACTGTGAAAATATTTTACAATAGGAAAATATTTTCTGTCTCTTCTATAAGATGTTTTTGATGAATGCTACAAGAAAACACACGTACACACCGATTCACACACACCCGACACAATCGCACACAGATACGCACACGAGCCTCCCTCAGCGAGGGATGTCATGATGCTGATCCTACACACCAGCGTGGACACCTCGCCTGGGACGTTCTGACGTCGGCAGGGCAGAGCCTGTCATCTTTCGGGAGCTGTTCCTCATCTCGGGAAATCCTTCAGATTTTGGTGAGTTGGAGACGCCGACGTCTACATGTACATGCCAGGCAGTGCTGGCTGTCAGTCACTGGTGGCACAGATTGCTGGCTCGGTCTGGAGATGTCCCCCTGGAAGTCTTCACAGCTGGCCAGCAGCGCGGCTCAGGGCTGGCTGATGACCTTCTCAGACTCCATTTCCCGAGGGCCCAGCCACCCCCTTTGGAATTCTCCATCCAAACACAATCCCATGACAAGCTGTAAAAACCGACTCAGCACAAGCCGTCTCTGGATAGAAAGGCTCTAAGTGAAGTGAGAGAGTTAGGGCTGAAACATTCAACCACCCTGATGTGATTGATGGAGGCCGTTCAAACACAGAATCTTTCAGGAGACTGCGTGATGCCAAGGGGCAGTACAGAAAGGGCAGGGCGGTGGCACCCTAGTGACACCTGTCTGCCAGCAGGAGCCCTTCCCTCTGGGGATGTGTAACAGCTACCATGCAACCCACCGACCCCTCCTCCCTCATCAGACATTTCCAATAAGACATCCGGGCTAGTAGTGTGGCTCAGTGGTAGCCCTCGCTGTGCAGTGAGGGTCTGGGGTCCTCTGCAGCAGTGCAGAGAGAAGGACTAGGAGGAGGAAGAGGAGGAAGAAAGAGGAAAAAGAAAGGGGAAGGAGGAAAGGAAGAGGGGTAAGAACAGGAAGAAGAGGAAGAGGAACGAGAGGGGGAGTGGAGGGGAGACGCTCAACTCCCCCGGGGCGCTCGGTGCCGCAGACCCAGGCAGGTAGCTGAGGGCCACAGCGCAGAGTCCACCCCGCCACGAAAGGCCACCGTGTAACTAGAGTCCACCCAGGTCACTCACGCTCTTCACTGTCCACAAGCCTCTCCGCTCTCCAACAACCATGGTTTCGAAATCTCTTTACGAAGACAAGAAAATGTCCTAGAGAGACGGACCCCTAGCCCCCACTGCCACACAGGAGTGTCCCAGAGCGATGGTCCCAAGGGCCACGGGGACCTCTGTGGACTTCTGGACAGGGACAGAGAGAAAAGGCTGTTAGAAAATGAAGACAGCCACAGAAAGGAGCCATCTACCTCACCGGAAGCAGAGTTTATGGGAGGGAAGAATTTTCAGACTAAAGCTCAACTTTTGTTAGGCCACCAAACTCACTCATTTTAGAAATTATTCATTTTTTTATTCAACGAACGCCTCATGTAGGCTGTCTTCTGGTCTCCTGCCTCAGCCCAGAGGGTCAAAACCAGCGCTGCCTTTGCTGCCCCTCAGCAGGGTCACCATGTCGTGTGCTGTGTCTTTCTTTGACCGCTTCCGGGTCCGCTGGCTGGCTTGGCTTGGAGGGCATCTCTGCTCCTGGTTCACAGTGGGCCTGGCACACAGCACCATCCTCACTGCCACCGTCCCGCCTCATTCCGGGAGGAGTTAGCAGGGCTCCCTTGGGAAGGTGCGGGTGACTTCCTGCCAGGTTGCTGAGCCTCCAGGGGACCTGCGCTCAATGCCCAGCATGTCCTACGACAGACCTGGAGGGAGATGTGGACGCAGGAGGCAAGCGTGCCCCCAAGTCTCCCAGACAGATGGTCTCCGAGATAGCATGTTAGACCTCCCGCGCGGGACCAGGCAAGGGGGAGGGAGGCAGGCGGTGGGTCTGCCACCCACGGACAGCACCTCTCCCCTGCCGAGCCGCCCGGGGCACCGCTAGGCTCATAATCCAGTCTCTGAGAGATCTTAATGGCTCACTTTGATACTCACGTTGCCCTCATAAATTCAGTTTCGGTTCTGTATAAATGATGCCGATCCTGAGCTGCTGTGTTTGCGTCTTGCACCGAGCCCACCCTGGGCAGGACCCACCATCCCTGCAGCCCAGTGGGGTCATAAATCCACAGGAGCTCCACTTGGTCCCTGAGACCTGGGATGCCAGCCCCCTCCCCGGTGTCAAAGACACCAAGTCACCGTGCTGGGGAAGCGCTGGGAGCAACTCTCCACCTGTCTGAAAAGCAAATTAAACTCAGGAGATGGTAAGAGCGAGACACGCTGGAGTACGCACTGATGGAGGAGTGAATTTCTCTCTCTGGTCAGCAGGGATTCTTAAGTTGTGACTTTTCTAACTTTAGTTAATGTTCTTGCTCTGTATTCATGGGTGCCACAGAAATGCCCGGGGGAAGTCTGGCAGGATACAGGAAGCAGACGCCATGTGGCCACCTGACTCGGGCCCACCTCGGGTCAGGTGAAGCTACCAGGTGCTCCTGGCCCATCTACACCGCTTCCTCCCAGCTCCACCTCCTCGGGTTCTACCCACCCTACAGACCTGCTCTGGGTGGAGGTGGCCTAGGCCAGGGCAGCGGCCCCTGTGCTGGGAACGAGGGGAGACCAGTTGTAGAAGTCAGACCCAGGGGCACCGAGGGAGCTCTGACCAGAGCCTGGGGGGCAGCATCTGCATCGCCAGAGTCCCAGCAGCCCATGCAAGTGACCAGGGAGTGGGTGGAAGTGACCGCACTGGTGCGAGACGCTTTCTCTCCGCAAGCATGTGGCCAGTGTCGACTGCGTCCCACTGTGCACCTGGAACATTTCCAGGGGTCAGACCTAAGGCAGCCGATGGATCGGCAGACAGACCTTTACTTTGCAGACAGCTACAAGTCAGGGGTCCTAGTGCTGGGGCAGCTGAAGCAGTGGGCCTGAGCCCCTCCGGGGGGCGCTATGCCTTTGGAGCAGTCTCTGTGGGGAGGCCCTCTAGGGGCAAGGACAAACTCCCAAAACCAAGAGCATCCTTGGCTTGGCAAGCAGGGCAAGTCCCCAGGCCCCAAGAGCACAGAGGAGGGCCTGGGCCGCGTCCCCAGGCTGGGAAGGAAGGCCTGGGGACACTGGGGCGGTCGGAGACTGCATGGCTTCTCCTACTGAGAAATCCAAAGTATATGCAAGATACAGAGAGACGGTAGGACGTAGGGAGGTAGAACTTCTGCAGCTGAGAAGAGGACCAACCGGTGGAGATGAGACAGGAGCTGGCCTGAGTTACACAGGTACGCCAACGTCACACAAGGACAGTGAACGTTAGGTGCTGCAGACCGGTGCCCGTGAGCCACCAACGGGGGGCCCAAAGGGAGCCGGTAGAAGAGACCATGTCCAGGAAGAAAAGTGTCCCTGCTGTCAGTCCCCGCAGCGGTTGGGAACTCTGCTGGGGCTTCGGCCCGATGTCCCGTAGGTCGGTCAGCAGCAAAACACATGACCCTAGCTGCCTGTGCGGAAGCAGCACCCCCGGAGACCCACTCCGCCAGCGCACAGCGCAGGGCTTCTGCAGCTAACCCTCACTGTGGAGAGCTCCAGGTGGGAGTGCTCACCGTCTCCTCCCAACTTCGTAATGCGGTTATAATGAAAGTGAATATTAGAGTCAATTAGTCGACACCTGTGAAACTATTAAATACACCTTGTTAACTAGCAGTTCTGAAGTCCCCACAGCCTGTTCGCCAGGCCCTGTGGAGTCCTGACCGCCCCGGGAGTGGATGGATCCTTCTCCCAGGAGCATCAGGTGCTGCTCACAGTGGCCATGGCCCAGTCAGAGTGAACCAGGTGGGCCCAGCACAGCGGCAGTTGTGCTCCCTGGATGGCCCAGGCCTGACTCTGGGTTGCAGACTTGGTGCAGAGACACCTGCAGGTGTACCGCATGGAAGCTCAGATTGTCCTGGCTCATGGGTGAGACCTGCAGCAAGAGCAGGTTCCCAAAGCTGCCACGGAGCCCTGGTCCCCACTTGCAGAAGTGGAGTTGGAAGGAGGAACTACTCTTCCCTGACTGTTTGCCGCTGGCCCGGCCAGCCACACGGTGCAAGCCAGTCCCTGCAAACAAGTGTCTGTCTCATTCTCTCTCAGTGTCTGTGTCTCCCTGACTCTTTCTCTGTCTCTCTCTCACACACACAAACACACACACACACACACACACACACACACAGACTTGTGTCTCTGAGGAGTCTCATCCTGCCTTCCTTCCTCTCTCCAGCACGGGGCAAAGTTGAGAGAGAAACCAGCCTCACACTCCCCAGGTTTAGCGGGGACTCGCTGGAACTGACAGGTGCCGGTGTCTAAGAACCCGGAAATGTCTCTAAAGAAGGACCTCCACGGTGGAAAACTCTACCTTTCAAATGTGAGAGGTAGTCAGTGCTTCCTCTTTTTTCAGACAAGCCCATTGCCTGGCTCTGCCTGTCAGGTGCCCAGTCCTAAGGGGTGCCCTGCAAACCAGCATGACTATGTTGATCTGAAACATGATGTGTCCTCTCGGTGTGCTGGCCGTGGTCCAGGGCCAGAGAACTGGGCTCCTGAGAACTCCTGGGAAAATAGAGGGCAAAGAATAGAGAGCCAGAAAATAGAGAGCCAGAGGGCAGAGCAGGCCCTACTCTCAGTGGTGAAACAGGGTGGCTGAGCCCCGGATGCCCCTGTAGCCGGTGCAGAAGGACAGAGCTGAGCTGTGCTGTCTCCTCCCCTGGACCAGTGCAGACGAGGGGAGAGTGCTGGACCCCAGAGCTTTGCAGCACAAGGCTTGCGAAAGCTGCTCCAGTGAGGCTGTCAGCATCTTCCCAGAGCTTCAGGCAGGGCCAGGGGAGGAGGAGGCTGGGGACAGAGGAGTGGGGGAACTGTGGGGAGCTCCAGAAGCAGGAGTGGTCCCTGGGTCATGGTGGGCAGCTGGGAAAGCAATGTTTATGTGACACTGGGCTCTACTTTGGGGTGAGGTCATCACAGGAGCATGGAAGGTCAGAGGTACAGGAAGCAGCATGGACCCAGAGAAGCAGCTCCCACAGCAGGAGGCTGTGTGTGATGGTACCTGCAGGGACCCCAGGGCATGGGACGCCAGCTTCCTACACGGCCCAGGTGCCAGAACATGATTCTCCTGGGATTTCAAGAGCTTCCGTGGGCTGCAGCGTGGATTCACTGTCAGCCAGACCAAGCGCAGGACTGGAGGAAGAGCCCGCCTGCCCCAGGCAGGGACACGGCCTCCCGGCACAGCCACCCTGACTCCCTTAGAGTGACTGCTGCCCAGACCCTGGCAGTTCCGCCTTCACGTGCACAGGGTTTTCCTCCTCCTCTTCCGTTCTAGCCTGTGCCCCTTTGGCACCGCCCCCTGCTCTTTCCACCCGAGGACACCGTAGAGTCACAACACAGGGAACCGATGACGGCTCAGGCCCCACTTGGCCTGACAGAGCAGCTCTGCAAAGCGCTCAGCCCTGGGTGCAGCACTCTGCCCTCAGTGACTCCTCTTCTCACCCACAGCTGAGCTGCCGCCTTCTCCTTCCAGAGGCAGAGGGGTTTTCAGAATTTCCAGGCTTGGCATGGGCTGGCGTGAAGAATTGTGCTTTTCAGTCCATGCTGCCAGCGAAGCTACAGAGAGGACAGGCCCCTGCACCCGCCCATGTGCGATCATCTCAGCGTAGATATTGCCTCGTGCCCGCTGAGGGAAAGACTTGTGCTTGTAATGATCTCATAAAGTGTTATTGTAAATGACACCACAGCTCTGAAACAAACCAGAAGGAATCAGAATATCCTACATACAACTTAACATTCTCGGGCCCTTTTCCACTATGGACAAGCTCAAACAGTGTGTCAGAGATTAACACAGCCCTTCCAGATCTGATTCCGCTCAACGGAGTTTGCGTTATTTAAAAGGCCTCATATTAAAGTCATTCAAATGTGAATAATTGAAATTATTTTAATGATTGTGCCATTAGAGACTAAACTCACGCAGATCTCAGCCTGACCTACTTCTTCTTTCTTTCATCAGCTTCTTTTACTGGTGAATTTAAACAGATCCATCACTAATTAGATACGTCCTGCGCATACCACATCAGAAAACAGTTCCTGTAACATTTGGCTCATCAGCTGCCTCCACCATCTCCGGCCACTCATCTGCCCGTGAGGACTCCGATCCCCACAAAGCGCTGTCAGGGAGTCAGCCAGGGAGCCCTTGACGTCTTCTAACCTTTCGTGGGGCCTCATTAGTGGGAAGACGACTCTGTGTAATAGGTCATGGTGTGCGTGCTTCTGCCTGGCATGGGTTAGCGTGGGGCAGAAGCAAGGAGACGCTCTGGAAAGTTCCAGAGCCCTGGACAGGGAGCTGCCTGGATTCTGCGAGTACTTGGCCCTTTGATAAAATAAGTCAATTGTAAGGACTAACCGAAGTAGCCCCCAAATCCCTGCCCACCATCCAGGTCGGACAGGCAGCAGCTGTAAATTCTAGTAGGAAGTTTCGTTTTGTTTCTGCAAAGTCCAGTGACTCATGGTGATACTTGCAAAGCACCTTTTCAATCTTACAGAGTTGCATATGGAATGACATCTTCAGAGAAGATGCACACTCGGGTTCCACAGGAAACCCTTCGCCCTGCTGGTATTAGCACTTTGTGTCCGACTGGAATCAAGGACTCATTTGTCTGGTTTCTAACTGGGCTGTTAGGTGGCAGGAGGACCAGGCTTTCTAGTTAGCACACGGTGTGGCATGCACTGGTAAGTGCGAGTTCTCACTGGACCCGTTGTCCCAGTCAGCAGAGTCGGGGTACAGCGTCTCCGGAGGGAGCTGTTCCCTTCCGAGCACAGCACAGCTCAGCAGAGTCAGGTACTGCAGACACTTGACCACCAGGAGTCTCGTTCTCCCCAGGCCCTGAAGGCAGATTGCCAGCCTCATGGTCAAGAATCTGCAGAGCGGTGCTGACCCGAGGACTCGTGCCAGAGGCTCCTGATGAGGGCCATGGAGCAAGGTTAGCGTGCGAGCCCTGGAGCCACCAGCTTGTCCTGCCCCCCTGTCCAGCCACCTCTCCCCCCGTCCCACATACTCCTCTTCATGGGCTGCTAGAGCTTCCAGCAATGCTGAAGGCCACAGCGGGGCAGGAGCCTGGGAATCGCCCTGCGGGGCTGCACGTGCCCCGACTCAGGGGGAGCTGCGGTGGGCTCCAGCCCTGTGTGTGCCCTGCTCACAGGCACTGAGGGTCCTCACAGACCGGGAGGGGCACACTTGGGTTTTAGGAAGTGGATAGGAAGTACTTGATCCCTCTTTGCTTCCTGTCCCTAGGGACTGTCTTCCTTGGCCACAGCTAGGCTCAGAGGTGAGGCAGAGCCCCCATCTTCTGTTTAGTCCTTTACGTAAAACCATGCTGTGGAATGGAATTTACAAAGTCAGGGCTGAGTGCTCTGCAGGTGCACTGAGGATGTCTGGGGACTTCGCACCAGATCCTGGTGGGCAGTGGACGGGACGGCCCGGCCAGGGGCCTGTGGAAGCTCATCACAAGCACGTGGCATGCCCGTGTCTGTGTGCTGCTGAACAAAAATGTACACCTTTGGAAGCCAAAGCCCAACAGAAGGTTTCCAAAGTGAGCTTTTTCTCCCTTCCTGTGCCACTGCGCCCGGAGGAAGAAGGCAGCCACGCCCTGCAGCGACACCAAGCTGCAGATGGCTGGCAGCAGAACCTCTAGCACCTGCTCCCGAGCCCCTGGAGGACCAAACCTGTGACTCACCGGGGCTACAGCTTTACCCTTCCCATCCGCAGCGCGCAGAATTCACCTTGAACACAGGAGTTTGTTCTTCTTCCCCAAAATACCTGGCCTTCACTTGCCCTTAACACTCCCAGCCCAGAACCACCGCAGTTAGGGTACCATTGCCAGGAAGTCAGAGAGGCTGAGAGAAAGCCACAAGCAGGGGGTTTCGGGAGCTGCGCCTTTGCCTGCCCTAAGCTGTAGGTCTCCTGCCGGCCGAGCCCTGCTTGGCATGGTGTCACTGAGCAGGACATTGGTCAGTGACCACGCAGCTGCCTCTGGCCACCACCCAGGGATCGTGTAGCCAGCTCACCCGTGGCTGGGCCCTGGCCCAAGTCCAGCGTGTCCAGGCTGAGGATTAGTCCCAGCTACTGCCCACAGGCCCCGTATTCTGGCCGGGGCACCCGACTGCTCTCAGCACCGCGTGCCCTGCTCCAGCCCACGCATGGGTCTGTTTTCAGCGCTCAGCGGTGAGTGCCCTCCTTCTCCACTTCGTGCTGACTCCTCTCCCCAGGTGGCCTCTTCTACCCTTCTCCAGAAGCTAGGTGCTAAGAGCAGCAGCCACAGTGGTGCTCTGCTCCTCTTTAACTTCCTGGAAGCCAGACGGCAGTGACTGGTTTCCTCTGGAACCCCACTGCTGGGAGGTCCCACCGCAGGGCACCGCTCAACAAGCATCTAAACCAGAACCCACACAGGGGGCCAGGCCTGACCACACCAGGTAAGGCTATGAGCCCAGGCAGGAGGAGGCAGCATGGCAGTGGTCCCCTGGGGACCCGAGATGGCAGAGAGCTCCGGACTCACCCTAGCTCACACTGAACTGGGAGCCCAGTGAGGAGCACAGTCACCAGGCAAACGTCGTGGCATGGTTGGCCTCAAAGGCCCTGCAGGCACTGGGACAGGCACCCGGTCGCTGAGCCTGGAGCTGCTCCTCTTCAAGCTCACCCTGGGCCAGTCCCCCAGTGCAGGGATGAGCTTCTGGGTGTCAGCAGGGTGCCTGGCCCGCCCTCCCGTTCAGCACAGTTTGGAGATGGCACATGAGGGACACCAAGTGCAGGCCTCTCCCCAGCACTCCTGTGCACGGATAGATGGCACAGCACAGGCCACTGCACCACAGGGCACTGTCCTAACCCATCCCGCTGAGCAGGCGACCGTGGCCTACAGGAGCCCGGAGGCAGCTTCCGGTCTTCTGGATCGACCTGCCTGCCAGGCTCAGCTCTGCTGACCCCAGTCTCACCCTCCCGAGCCAGGAACAGACCAAGCAGGAGTCCAGAGCCACCAGCTGCAGGCCCCAGTCAATCAGTGTTCACTGAGCAGCCGTCAGTTCCAGTCCGTCCTGGGCGTCGGCTGTTTCCTGTTTTTCTTTAGCTTTGATCGTACAATGAGGCTTCTTCTTCCCTGGAGCGGAGAATCTGTGTCTATACAGGGAAATCTCTGCCAAACACGAGGTGCTGCATCTTTGTGACCCCACGCCCCCACACCTTGGGCAGCACTGCCCACACAGCCCTGTGGGACCAAGGAGGTGCTGCATCCACGGGCACGAATTCCTCCGCCCTTGGCCCTCCTGCCTTGACCTTCTGCCCGGCTCTCACCTCGCACTCTGCTGTGTGCCCGGCTGCAGCAGTCTCTGCCAGAACCTGCGCGGGACGTGGGGAGCCTCCTGGCCGTCTGGGCCCTGGCAGGGCTCTATGGGCATCTGGGATCAAGGCAGGGACACTCAGGTGGCTGATGACAGCACAGCGGGGACAGTGGCCCCAGCTGAGTGCCTGTCCGTGTGTGCTAAGTGACCGCGCCGCCTGTGCCCGTCTGGCAGTGAGTGCCACCTGTGCCTCTGCCTCCCGCGTGCTGGGCACACTGACACTTTCACTGTGAGACCCTGTCGTCACCTTGCATGTGTACATGGAAAAGAAAGGCAACTTTTCTCTTTTGCTTTGAGAAAAAAAGCCTTCATTACCACCGTGTGTACACAGCCACCGCAGAACACCGACCAGGACCTGCCGGGACCTTCTGGTCACAACAGTGAACAAGTCACCAGAGCTGACAGACACTCTGTGGCCCGCAGGCTGGTACAGTGGCCGCTGGGTGGAAAGCCGGAGCCTCGCCGGTCAGGAGAGGCTCACAGAGCTGTTCCCTCTGTGGTTTTGCTCACTTTGCTCAGGATTCTGACGTTTCCAAAGAGACAAAGAAAACGGCAGCAAACGGCAGGGCCCCCACAGCATCCTGGCAGCACCCACCCCGCGGAGCCTGGAGCCAGGCCTGTGAGGGCTGGAAGCTTCACAGCAGCGCCCTGCGCGCGGCCTTCCCCTCAGGGAAGTGTTCCTCCCACTGCTCCTGAGCGGCTTCTCCCTTCACCTCCTCGGCCGCTGGCTATCCCAGGGGTGCAGGTGTGAGCTCCCTCCTTCAACCCCTCGGAAACAGGAAGGTGACACAGTGCTGAGTCCCTGAGAGAGCCGCAGGCCTCGGCAGTCCCGCCTCTGTGCTGAGGTGTATTTTTCCTTACAAGCCAAATTACAAGATAAGGTGGAAATTCTGGAAAAGGGAGACAAAGACCCATTTTTTTTTTTTTTTTTAGGTTTTTTGAGACAGGGTCTCGCTTTGTGGTTCAGGCTGGCCCTGAGCTCAGCCTCCAACTCACATCACAGCAATCCTCCTGCCTCTGCCTCCCGAGTGCTGGGATGACAGGTGTGAGCCACCACGCCGGGCACTGTGGTGTGTGGTACTGGTTGCTGCTGGGGTGAGTCTCCACACCCAGTATCGTATATGGTTACCGAGGAATCAAACCTGGGCTCTTGCGCTTGTAAGACAGGCACCAGAAACACTGAGCTAAGTCCCCGGCCTAACTCCCCGGTCCAGACAAAGACCCATTCCTAAAAATACTTCTCTCAACTTTAGAAGAGGACTCCTGTGCACAGCGCGAGGCAACAGTCAGGAGCTTGCATCTGGACGCTCGGCCACAGCTGGCCGGGAAGAGGTGCTCAGATGGGGGGACTGTGCCCAGTATGAAACCGGCTGAGTCCCGGGCTCAGCACCTCCTCAAAGCTGTCACAGAGCCAGGACAAACTGCCACCTCTGGCTTTCTCCAAAACCAAGTCTGGTTTCAAATCACCCATGTGTAGGTCTGGCAAAGTATGGTTTTTAATTTGTGAAATGAAAAACACTACACAAACATTCACAAACCTCAAGAGCTGCTCACTTGCCAAACTGGTGGACACTGTGCTTTGTGATTCTGGGGACATAAGTGACCCGCGTGTCCCCTCTGGAGACAGTGGTGGGCCTGAGCCTGAAGCCAAGGAGCCAGCCACGGCCGCTCAGCAATGATGCTCTAAGCCTCGAGGCCTCGTTCCGAGCAGCTCACTGGCTGGGGACTGGGGCAGCCCGGCGGCCACCACCTCCCTGCCTGTCTCTGGGCCCCCTGTCCCCCCCCACCTTGGCCCTGTGCACCAGCTGCATGGTGCACTCCCTTCCCGAGAGCAGCATGCGAAGCCTGGGCTCAGAGGGCCCTCATCCAGGCAGAGTGCAGGAACAGGTGACACGGGCCAGGAGCCTCCCCCACCAGTGGACACACCGCGGCCGCCCAGCCTGGAACGGTGATCACAGGCTCTGAGGGGGGCCCTGGGAGGAGGAGCAGGGCACAGGGGAGATGCGGACCCTGCTGCCACCTGCTCCCTCATCCTGACACTGCCTGGCGCACAGAGGACAGAGCTCCTGTCTCTCTGGGCAGACACCTCTTCCGGCCACTCTCTGCACCCTTTGGGTGAGACCCCGAGACAAAGGAGCTGCATTGTGGGTGCGCTTGTGCGCAGAGGGAGCAGCTTCACCTCTAGCGGGTCATTTACCAGGACAGGGAGTGCCACCTGTGAACTCTGTCTTCATGGCAATCAGAAAGAACATCAACAGACGCAATATTGTTTTAGATTTTGGCACCTAAACTCTTCAGGCCCGCCCACCTGAGTCAGAGGGGGCATTAACCGGGAAGAAAGGGGGCTGAGCTCCTCCCTGAGCTCAGCAGTACCACGCTCAGCCCTGAGCTTTGTTCAAGGGGCTGAAGCCTTCGGACCACGCCACTCCCCACCCCAGTGCTGGTAGCAGGACCGGCGCACCTGCCCTGGCTGCACAGCACAGCTCAGCCCGGCCATGGCGAGGAGAGGCCTCACTTTCCTGCAGGGCCGCTGAGCTGCAAGCTGCCAGTTCTAAGCAACAGAGAAAGAGGCCCCAGAGATGCGGCCTCGGCCTGCCAGTTCCCAGGGCAAGTGAGCGTTGATTAACGACTAGCTACAGTGCCTCCACCGCCCGTGGCTGGCTCCCCAGACCCAGACTCTCAGGGACTCATTCTTCCTCCACCCCTTCTCAGCTCAGAGTCACCCCGCTTAGGTCAAAGCAAAGGCAGAGGCGGTTGCGCACCACTGCGCGCGGCTGACCGCTGGGAGAGCCATCAGCCTCGCAGTGTGGTGTGCAACTGAGCAGTAAATTAATTAATCATCATTTTATGCCTCATCAAGCACTTTGCCGAGGTGCTCGACGGGGGCCTGGAGGAGCCAATGGGAAGCAGACTGTTTTGTTTAGCTGGGTGAGCCTTCCATAAACAGGGGGGGTTTGACAAGCTAATAAATATGTCATCCGTCTCTGCCAGTGGCAGCAGCTCGCCCCACCTGTGAGGTGGTGGGATTCGCCTGGCCTGGTGGGCAGTGAGCGATGGCAGGCCAGGCCAGGAAGAGCCATCAGGAGGGGGGAGGCAGGAAGCTCAGAAAGTTCCTCCAAGCCTCGAGGAGAGAAGCCTGTCTCATGTGTGGCCTTGTACCCTCCACCCGCTGGCCATGGCCCTTCCCTGCCCCTGTGCTGCCCCTTCTGGGTGCAGGCCTCATCTCTGCCTCCTCCTCTCCCTCAGGGAGCAGAGGATCAGAGCTCAGGGTGCCCGAGCAGAGGGTGTGAGCAGTGACCACGGAAGACATCTGTCTGGCAGCAGGGAGTGGCACCCACAGGTGTCTGCGTCTGCTGTCCCATCAGCTTCTGAGAAGCAGGTTTCCGTCCAAACTCCACTTGTGACTGCAGGAAGACGGATTGGGAGGAAGCCACTGTTCTCCGGAAGTTCTGTTTTCAAAGCTAAAGTGTGGCACCGACTTGTGTGATCTGCCTACGACTTTATCTGGGGGTTGTTTTGTTTTCAAAGCAAAATGTGAATCCAGTGTTCCTGGGACAGGGCCCAGCTCCAATGGTGAAACCTAAATACCAAAGAAAGACCAAGGTGACCTCCTGTCACCCTCTGGTTTGTCATGGAATTCCACTGACCTTGTGAGTTTAAAGACTCTGGATGGGGTGAGATGTGGCTCTGAGCAGGAGACTGCACGACACACCTGCGGGGCCCACACAGAGCAATGCTCTGGTGTCACTGATAGCCAGGTGACAAGGGAAGGCCACAGGCTGATGCACAGTGCAGCCCGTCCTCAGCCCTCCACCGTGGAGGCTGGCCCTTCAGGACTAAACCCCGACCTTTCAGAGCATGCGCTCAGCTCCAAATCTGGCCCACGCTGTATATTCCGTGCTACGCTCAAAGTGCAGCAGAGCCCAGGCTCAGCAGAGCTGGCCAGCCCGCGGAGGCTGCCGTCTGCACTCCCGGCCTGCAGAACTCCGGGATGTGCTACCACCCTCCTGCCCTCCACTGGCTATCTGGGGATGACCTGGCTCTTCTAACAGGCCACCGTGCCCAGACCCTCCTGTCACAGAGCTTAAGACTGCCAGAGCCAGATGAAGACTGGTGGGTGGCACAGGGGACTTGACATTGCCACTGCCCTCGACATGTCCGATTCCCCCACGGGCCCGGCGGAGGGCGGTGGCGGTGAGCGTGGCAACATACGGCAGACGGCAGGAGCTGCCGCCCTCCTCAGCTCGGTCACCTCCGAAGACTGGGGAGATGGCACCGCTTCCCCTGAAAGGAAGCGCGAGAGGAGATCCGGGAGCACGCACGTCGGCGGCCACACAGTGGCTTTTAAGGCGATGACACCACGTACGGAGCCCATCCCGCTCCTCCTGATTGTATCGTGTTGTGAATCTAGGAGGCAGCTTGGACACGGCAATGAGCGTGCTGGTCCCACCGACCACGCACGCTGCCCGAGGCGTCCGTGGACACGCGCGTGCTTGTGTGTTGAAGGTCACGTTCCAGGATGCACGGCCAGAGCTGAGAGTGGCCTTTGGGCTCCTCTGCAGCAGGTGGTCTGTACTGCCCGTCCTCGGGGGTCAGGGTGGCGCCCACCGCAGGGCCCCAGCCTCCCTGGGGAGTAAAGTGACCATGCGCAAATTGAAACTGATACCCTTTCTTTAGACGTTTTCTTTTTTTAAAAAAGTCAACTTCTTTATTCCGTATTTTGTTCATCTTATCTTGAATAGCTTATTTCAGCCTTTGCAGTAGTGGTCACATTCCTCGTGGGAAGCTGGCGCTGGTGCGTGACACATGTCATTCTTTCCGCCCCCTTCTCCTCACCTCCTTCCATCTCCTGGTCCCCTTCCCGTCTGCCACCGACCGTCTCCCTGCGTGCTATTATCTGCCTTCTCATTCATTCATCTTTGCGTCTCTCATCAAAGAGAAACTATGCCATCTTCAAGCTTGTGTCTGACTTGTTTCACTAGTGTTACAGTTTCCAGCTCATAAAAAGAAAAGAGGGGAAAAGGTGGGTGTGGGAGGGGTGCGGGGGAGGGGTGCAGGAGGGGGTGGAGGAGGGGTGGAGGAGGGGTGCGGGAGGGGTGGGGAGGGGCTCGGTCCAAAGCCAAGGGAGGTGCCTGGGACACCCCTGCGCTTGCTCGCGGGCCTCATGCTTGAGGCCTAGAGAGGGAGGTCACAGCTGACAGCAGTCTCCCCTCCAGCGTCCTCTCCGCTCTTCGCCCTGTGGACAGACGTCCCAACGAGGCAGCTGTCATGCTGGGGCACCGGGAAGCTGCCCTGCTGGGTGTCCGTCCTGGCCACAGAAGCCCTGTGGTCCACCGGGCTTCTCTGCGCCTAACCGGGGTCCTGGGTTGGAAGGGCCAGACTGTGCCTCAGCCCTGGCGTCTGCTGCTCACCTGTCAGGCTCACAGGTCACACCCGATCTCCCTCAGGGGGGGTGCGCACCTGGCTGCCTCCCGGCCTGCACCTGTCGGGTAGAACACTCCCTGCAGCTCTGTACTTCGGAGGACATGAGAGCAGGTGAGACTCAGCTAAACCCCACGATCTCCTCCCATTCGGGAGGAGACTTACTCACAGAAGCGAGCACACGTCCAGACGGCAGGTCGGGAGGTTCTTGTTTAAAATCCGCTCGGGTACTGCAGGACGCAGGCTCAGCTGCATCCCCACTGGCAGTGCGGGCAGACGGGCTTCCGAGTCGTCCTCACGCTGGGCGCTGTGGGAGGGGCAGGTGGCCGAGGGAGTCTTCCTTACACATCTGAGTAGTTTCCTCTGTTACAGTGAACATATCTGATTATGCAATTGTGGAAATAAAAGGAAACGTATCTATGAGCAAATTAGTCCATTTTGAATGATGCGATTCTGAAAATCATATGCAGGTCCAACCACAGAAAAAATTGGAGGATTTCTCTCACCTTGTGGAAGCATTTCCTCCACTTCTTCCTCACACAGATGAACACTGTTTGCAGGAATTTTTATTGTCATTGAGACAATGACTCAGCAGCTGGCTCCAGACGGCTGCACCCTGCTCAGTCCACCCTGTCCTCCCCGGCCTTGCACATGCCGGGCACGCGGGGCTCAGCACTCACTCGAGTCCACGGAGACTCGGGCCTTGGCAGCTCCTCCCCAGAAGCAGCAGAGCTCTCCCTGAGCTGTCGGAAGTCGAACCAAACCTGTGTGAGTTCGAATCCTTTCTAGTTCTCTGTTCATGTTGGGGCGGGGTGGATCTTAAAAACCCTAACCCATAAAAACGCATCCCAGACAGTGGGAACAATGACCGACTGAGAGATACTTACTTGTGGATTTTCCAGAAGACAGTACCCGACAGTGGGGACTTATAAATACGTCTCCCTCCTGCTGAGGGCTCAGCACGTCTGACACTGGCACGGCTGCCGGATTCGGCAGGGACACGGCACCACCAATTGTTCCTCCTTAAACCTCTAGCTCCCAGATACTCCAAACACATATGCACATTACAGCGATCAGATATGGAAGCAGATTAAATGGAGACGGGTGAAAGGACAGGTCCAGCCTCACACAGATGGACAACGGATAGACAGGTAGAGAGGTAAGACAAAGTATTATTCTACTCCAAAGTACAACTTTAATTTGAGTAAGTTCTTCCCAAATAATAGTGTCTTGTCCACAGCGTTCAGCTCATAGCCCAAGAACAAAATTGGCCAGTGTCTTCTTACTTGTAATGTAGAAAAGTTATGCTAATCCTAAACTCAAGATCAGAAAAAGAAATCAGCAAGGTGTAAACAGTCCAGCAAGGAAACAGCAAATCGCCAGACATAACACTTACTCTGAGACTTTTCTCCATGGAAGGGCACTCAGTGAGCACCGAGGTTGGCCCCACGCCGCCACCTGATGCCCGGGCTCCCTGGGAGGACCCCGGCTCCCTCCCACCGACCTGCCCCATGGCGCCACCAGTGGGTACCGAGTAACTCTACAGGGGACAGACGGCCGTGGGAGGGATCTAGGGTGGTCAGTGCTGCTCTCTGGTGCCTAACGTACCCTCTGTTTCCCAGGAAAGCTGGCAAGGAATGGTTTGCAGCTGACTTCAGCTCGTGGTTTTGTCTCTAACCCTCACAGGTGCATATTTAGGGTCTGTATGTACAGCTGTCTCTGGACAGGGACTCTGAGCAGCGCTATAGCCAGCACCACCTCTCACCTCTCCAGAGGCTGTGCTCCCGCACCTGTTTTGTCTCTCTGCCCCGCAGCCCTGAGCCTGGATCCTGTCTGCAGTATCCACTTTTGATCTTTAGTGATATTTTCACTGTATGCTTCAGAAAATGGTTTTTTAGGGTTTAAATTCTGCTTCCGGTTTCTTCAGATGCAAATCTCCTGTCTATCAAATCAGACCTGCAAACATTTCTAGTTCCTCTGCTTCTTTCGGGCCCCATGATGCTTTGTATCTCTCCTGGGCACTGTACTTCCCCTTTCTGCCTGGTGAGAGTGGCTCAGGCCCTGTCCCCAGGAGGGCACTGGGGTTCGGGTGTGGAGCGGTGCCACCCTACAAGGGCGCAGCCTGGGCAGAGCAGCGTCATCCCCACTGTCCAGAGAAATGAACATGGGCAGCAGGGTAAGCCACTGCAACGGGTAGGAGATGCTGATGCCCAGTGTCAGAGCAGGTGATGTATTTTACCTTTGGTTAGATTAAATGGACCATAGCCTTTTGATTTACAATACTTGATACTGGCCTATGGTTTCAGGCTCCTAACTGTGACTTTGAGATTTTCTAAGTAGAAAGTTTGGCAGGAACCAGTCTTGCAAACTGTGACTCTCGCCAAGCTTCCCTCCTGGACGGAAGGCACAGGTGCCGTGTCCGTCCCCACCAGCAGTCAGGTGACAGCCCAGCTGTGGGCCCCAGTCAGCCAGTGCCGTGTGTTGGGCCTGGGATGACCTGCATGGAGCCCTGCACCCTGCTGCTGGTGTGAAGGCTGGATCAGAGCTCGTGGCAAGTGCCTTGTGCTTGGCAGGAGCTTGGATTTAAGGAGCTGTCATGTTGGTGGCTTGCAATCAGGTCCTTATTCTATTCAACTTTGTACAAAGCCAAACCAAGTATGGGCAAAAGCAGTTTGTAGGCTGCATTTCTGACAGACAGAGAAAAGTGGTTAGAAAGAAAGGTATTGTAACCCCAGTTTCACCTGCCAGCAGCCTGTCTGCAAAGACCTTCATCCCGGGTGGTGTCTGTGCCCCATGGAGCAGCACAGAGATTCACGAGACAGAATTCCTGGCATTCAAGACAAATGGCATCACTGAGAACCCCGGAAACTGCATGGAATTAATTGTGCTATTATTTTAGCAGTGATTGCTTGTGTTCACTAAAGCCACTGACCTCCAGGTATACTAGATAATTTTAGAAAATAAAACCACCTGTATTACTCACTAGCACTGAGTGAGCCTCTTCCTTTTAACTGTTTAAGCCACCTGGTGGCAGAGCATTTGTACAAAGGTGATTGTTCAAGCAAAAAACACTCAAGGAGGCAGAGAGAAAACGCAGGAGCTTGGCTGAATTTCTGGACAGCGTTGGAAGACATATGTTTGAGGAGGGGACCATGGTGGCTAATGGGCCAGACACCCCCGAGTCTTGGCAGAAGCTGGACATCGACTGGGAGGAGCCAGAAGTCCACCCTGGGACTTGGAACTCCCAAGCAAGGAGTCCGGTCCTGTGCAAGCAAAACTCACAAGGCGGCAGACTCACCTCCCAGGCACGGAGGCGGCTATGCTGCTCCCGCACCCAGCGGCACAGAGGCCCCGAGCTGAGCAGAGGTGGATCTCTGCCAAGCAGACCTGTCGGGGGCACAGGCGCAGCCCGTGTGGGCTGCGGCCGGGTTTCTTGCTCCCTGATCATCACCGCCCCCGGAGGCCTTCAGGAATCTTCCCAGCCCGCCTCTGACTCATTTATTCTCTGAGATCAACTTGCCGTTCCCATTCCTGTGAAACTACCTGGGAACTGGGAGCCTCTACCTGAGGCTCAGGTGGAAGAGAACCCGCCTGCCAATTCCTGCTCTCCCCCGGCACCCCAAAACATAAGGACGACAGGGACAGGCGGTAGAACTCGGTGACATGAAGGCTGCAGGCCTCCTACTGTGTCCCCTCCACCTGCTGCGGGCCCCAGGCCTTGTCGTGATGAGGCCGAGTGAGCCGCGGTCCTGCAGAGGGCACTTGGGCACTCAGAGGGAGCAAGGCTCCTGCTCCCCCTGCTGCAGCTCGCCCCGCGTCACCGCCAAGACAGCTCAGGGAAGCGCACACTGCTTCCCACAGCCTCTCTTGCTGTTAGTGTTCTGGGGATGTGTGATTGGTTCCACCTGACCCCATGGAAAGGCTCCAGAAGTGAGGGAACTTCCGGGGCTCCTCTTCACTATGCTGCTGATTTTCCCCAAGGAAGCAGGAACTGCTTAGCCTTGGGGACACCTGCTTCTACCCACCGTGGGCTACCCGTGTGCACAGGGCTTCAGGCCAGCCACTGGAAGACCCTGCCCCTGGATGGTACTGGAAACAGTAGTGATGGCCATAAGAATGGGTGGCCCTCCACTGTGTCCACTTCTCCAGGAGGATACCACCCTACCCCACCGAGAATCCCTCTCCCAGGCTGAAGGATGACAGGCGGGACCGGCTGTGGTCCCGTGGGCTCATGTGGAAAAGCACCAGGAGGAAGCGTTCATTCACTGTCCAGGGTGCAGTGTTGGAACCAGGTCCCAGGCCCACGGGGAGCTCAGAGAAAGCTCCTGCTCCCCACCCCAAGTCCTGCAGAGTGGGGTGTGGACATATCCAGAGCCCGACCTGGGAAGGCCCTGGGCTTGGGCCTGGAAGACCGCTGGGCCCGTCCACTGACTACCCATCGCCCCTCCAACAGGCCTTGCGCGTGACGGTAGGCGCGGGGCGCTGGTGGCAGAGGGGGCGTGGCCTGGATCCCGCCTTCTCTGGTTCCTTCCCGTTATACTGGGTTCTACCTCTGAGTTTCCTGTTGTCTCTCTTTTATCCTTCGAGTTCTTTGTGTAAGTGAGAGACACCACATGATACTGAAGCGCATGTGTCTGATTAATTTCACAACACGATGTACTCAAGGTGCGTCCTTGGCCTACAAAGGACTCAGCTTACCCCTCTCGAGGCAGAGTCGTGCTCCGCTGTGCACAGACACCTCACTTTATCTGTTCCATGTTAAAGACGTTACACCACAGTGATCCCAGCGCACCCATGTCTGCACAGCACAGCTCCTAAGGGCTAAAGCCTGGACGTGGCCTAGGTGTCCATCAGCAGTAAGTGGACGAAGCAGGTGGATCCTCTTGTTGCAGACAGTTGAGAACACAGGTAGGCTAGTTAAAATGCTTACCTTTTGCCCACTGACTTGGTACTTGTTACCATCCTGGCAAATTCTTTCGACGCCATGCTAAAAAAGCAGTTTCATGGGGAATAAGGTCCTCTGTGTGGCTTTGGCCACCAGCTCTGGGCCCCTCACACCACTCCCAACCCAGACTCGCAGGTTCAGCCCCTGCTCCAAGTGCAGCTCCCGAGTCCAGCCACATCTTCACCAGACAGTGTCCGGGGCTGTGTAGCTGGCAGTGACCGGAGAGCCGAACCCAGCCCTCCTCAATACACATCCTAACAGACGGGCAGCAGACAGGGTCTTGCCAGTGAGCCTGGGCTCATCACCACACTGCCACGTGAAGTAGGGCTGGGTCCTCTCACTCAGAGCTGACGCAGAGACATATTCCAGGAACCGGTCAGAACCAGGCCTCGGGCTTCCAGTGCGGCTGGCTTCATCGAGCCTGTGCTCCTGCTGTAGCCGGGGGAGCACTACACTGACCCTGGTGTGGCAGAACGAAGAGCGAAGAGACACAGGTGAACTGAGCCGTTTGGATTCAGGTGTGCAGCACAGGGCTGTCCGCCCTCTCCCTGTGGAAAATCACAGCTGTGGGGGCAGAGCCCCATTGTCACCCCCCAGGGCCTCAGAGCCTAGGGAAGGGCCCCTCCAGCCTCCACACTGGGGAGGAGCTCTGTAGTCACAGCTGGGAATGTTGCAGACGTCCAGTTTCTCCAGGGTGAAGTTCCTTCTTAATGAACAGCAGCCCTCCAGGCATCTCTCATCCCCGGGACAGAGATAGCATCGCCCAGGTGCTGTAGTCTTTACAACTCGTAAATCTCCCCTGTCACTGGAAGGAGGGGAGGGAAAAGGTTAAACCAGTTTGTGGAAGAAGATTCCCAGGTGTTATTTTCCAAGGAGAGAGCTAATTGATGGTTCTTCGTGATAGTTACAACTGATAGAGATCTGTAAACACTGCTCTGGCCAGGGAGCTACCAGGTTAGGGAGCAGAGCTGTCTCCTCAGCACAGGCTCAGGCCTCATCCCTGGCTGCCTTTGAACCCTGTGCTGGAACCACACTGGAATCTTCAGGATTCCAAGCTCAGAAACATCAGTACTGAAACAGACACCCAAGAGCCAGACTGCACAAGCTTCGGCCGCTGCTGCGCAGGACCTCGGAGTGGAGAGAGCCTTTCTCTCAGAGCGGAGGTGTGGGGTGCAGCCAGAGGAGCCCGGCCTCTGGCCTCCTGCCTCCCATTCTCCACCTTCCTGGCCCAAGTCCACTCCTAAAGGGCTTAAATTTATCCCTTTTTTGATTTTAAGGCTAGTAGTTCTTTGCAAGATGTAAAATGAGAGGGAAGCTCACCCACAGTGGCATCCTGGAAGCAGAGAAAAGAGTTTCAGTCTCGGGCTCTCATCTCATTTTCCAGCTTCTCACCGCCCCGGGCTTCAGGCTGTGCGCTGGGCCCTGGGTCCTGTAATTGGATTCCAAGGCCAGGGTAGGGATTCTCACACAAAAGCTCATGGCCCATTTGCATTTTCATTGGGTTCCCAAAAAGAAAATACAGGGCCAGGCAAGCTTCTAATTTTGCCATCATTGGAAAATTAGCATTTGCTGGAGCGAAGAGCACTTTGCTCCTAACCATGACAGGGTGTGTGCCCCAGAAAGGCCCAAAATAAAAATTAAAGACGATAATGACATTTTCATTTTCTCCTTTATATTTCTGTAACCTTGTTTGAGCTGCATTTGCTTGGAGATTTTTTCCTTAGGAAAAGCGTATTATGTGTGACACTCAGGCTCCCCTACAAAATGATTAGAACCACAGTGTCTTTGATGATATATGCTCAGAGTCTATAAATACCACCATTATAGATAAATCCGGAAGCAACAATGGGCGGGCGTCGGGCCCGCTGCACTCACCGCTCCTCGGTTTCACCACTCACAAAAGAGGGGCAGGAGGTGCTTGCTCTGGGGAGGGGGCTCCTTGGTCCCTGGACCCGACCCCCAGTGGTGCAGGCCTCACTGTGGTCCGCTGGGAGCAAGGGAAGAGGGTGTAAACTGCTACTCCCGTCTCATTTCCCAGGACTGCTGTCAGGGTCATGCCCCCCCTGAAGTCACCAGTTCTCACTTCTGAAGAGCTGAATCTGGTCTTCACACTGGTGACCTCGTTCTCCTAGGGCAGACTCTGCACCCACGCTGGCTGCTCGCAGGCCAACCCGGGCCTGGCTAATGTGCAGACCCACAGGCCCACAAAACGGAGCTGAGTGACAGGCCCTGGAACCTCACGAGGTTAAGACTTGAGGCCACTGTAGCCCAAAGTCTTACATAAAACTCCCTGTTGTTAGAATTCTCACCTTCTAAAAAAAAGGACAGCAGCAAAGAACTGTCCTAGCCAGGGTACTCTCCATGGGTGAGGCGTGCTGTGAGCTCTGCTGTGTGACAGGACTCGGGGCTGCTCAGCCCCCAGCTGCAGCCCAGCACTTTTACTATTATTTTGAGGCTGCACCTTGCCAAGTTGACCAGGCTGGGCTCTGTCTAACTTGCCATCCTGCTGTCTCAGCCTCTTGAGTGGCTAGGATCACAGATGTGCTCCACCACACCTGCCAGCTCGTTTATTGGGGTGGCTGAGATCCTGGAGATTCCTTGCTTCTGGGTGCCCACTCTCTGGGCAAATCCCACTGTGCCAGTCCGGGCAGCACCTTTGTGGTGACCTTTGTGTGGATAGGTCCTTTCCTGCCCAGTGCCAGGCACCCATGCACCTGCCCTTGCTGCAGCACTGTCTGCTGTTGGCTCTCTTGACCGATAAACCCAACCCCAATAATACAGGACAGACCTTCAAGTCATAACTGCTGAGGACCACCTGCTGTGCAGGGTATTTAAAACAAAGCAATGCTTTATGTCTTAAAATTAAATATTGTGGTAGCTCACAAATAACCCATTGAAACCATTTATAAAGTGCTCCTTATTGAGGAAAACAGGGTTCCCAAAGTGAAACTGACCTATTTGGGAGCTATGACCCAGGTGGGGTGCATACCCTACCATCCCAGTACTTGGGAGACCTGAAATGTGAGGATCTCTAGTTCCAGTGGGGAGCCCCTGTCTCAAAATATAAACTAAAAGGGGAAAATAATGTAGCTCAACACCAAGGCTCTGAGTTCAATCCCCAGCACTGTCAAGAAAAGGGGAAGGGGAGAAGGAGAGGGAGAGGAGGGTGAGCAGAGGGCGAGGGGCGCGGCCCATCTCCACTGGGCAGGGCAGTTCCTGGCCTTCGTGGAGCTCTTCTGTGCCCGGAAGACACGGCCATGGCACGAGCTGTTTCTCCAGCTCCCTGGGTCTCAGCCCAGAGCCCGACTCTGACCCGGTTCCTCTTTCTCAGAGTGTCTTGCTCCCAGGGCTGCAGGGCCCCCCTGCACCCCAGAGAGCACACGATTCCCAGCCCAGGCCCTAGATCCAGGCAAAAAGGCAACACCCTGCTCTGTACCCGGCAGCAGAAAGTGGGGCTGTGCTTGTAGTGAGACTCACAGTTGAAAGAGACGTCTTCAGCTGGGGGACCCAGCTTGAGGATGCCGGCCCCAGGCTTCCCTGTACCCAGAATTCCTGCCTCTGCTCTGGTCCCCACGTTCCTCTTCCTGCTCCTGCTCCCTCCTGCCTGTCACCTTTGAGAACCACGCACATCTGCAAGCAGCACTCTGAAAGGTTCAGGGCAAACAGCCGCACACTCTCCCTCCAAATGACATTTAACAGCCACAGTGTAGAAAACACCCGGCCAAGCTGCGCCTCGGATTCCCTCAGGCTTCCCCGGTGGTGCAGAAAGGTCTCGGAGGCAGCAGCCACCAGGTCCCTGAGCACCAGGCCTTGCTCAGAGGAAGCCCGGGGCTCGGCCCCCGAGGCTGAGCTGTGCTGAGTCCCCGGCCAGCTGGGCGCCTGGGACTCTGTATCCGCATGAACAGGAGGCCCTGGGCCTCTCTTGTGCTATGAAAATGGACGAGCCAGTAGTGGGACATTCTGCTGTACCTTTTGAGTCAGGAACTGAGGGAAAGATAGCTTCTTGTACGTTATTCGGTCCCCTTTGCTGAACTCACTTCCATCAAAAGTGCCTGGGCTCTTAGGAAGCATTGATTTAAGTGTGAATGACTGACTCCTGGACTCTGATGTCACTTAAGTTCTCAAGATCACTCAGCTGTGAAGAGCCAAGAGCCACACAGCACACATTCACACGCTCCACGGGAAGCTCTGCGCTCGTGGTGCCTCAAAGTTGAGTCAGTAGCTAAAGTGGGGTTTAACAGCTGGCTGCACTGTGAGGCCGAGTTCGCAGGGAAGGAAGCCCTGAGCCTGTAGCAGCTTCTCCATGCTGCCCATATCTCACATCACCTCAGAAGACAGGGACAGAAAGAAGGGTGGAGACGGGACAGGGAGAGGAAGAGGGACAGGCGGGGAGACCAAGAAGGCGGCAGTTCTTCCGGAGGATAGTCTTATTACAGTAAAGACACTGCTGCTGTGGTCCCCCTTACACTCCTCCCCGGCTTTGCACTCTTGTCCTGAGGTTCTTGCTGCTTTCCCTGGCAGCCCTGTTTCCCGAATGTCTTAACACAGGCTGATGTGATTGCCATGAAATACTGTTCAGTAGGAAGGCAGCTCACAAAAGCGTGTATCCGCATCCACCTCACTCACTCATCTCCACGGAGCCAGCACACGCCTTGCGCAGAGACCCGGCCCCCGTGTGGCTGAGTGTTTGCACCGGTCCTCTGGGAGCGCGCATGGCAGCGCTGGTGCAGCACGACGACCTGTGCTCCATTGGGAAGGGGGGAAGCATGTCCTACAGCAGAGCACCTGAGAGTCCTCTGTGAAGCTGAAGACTTGCAGGCCAAGGCCCTCCTGGGCCTGCAGCCAGCTGAGCATTCTGTGCACATCTTTGGGCAAGGCTAGGCTGCAGTCCACAAAATGCACTTTGAGAAATGGAGCTGGAAGTGTGGAGCCCAGGCTTTGGGGATGGAGGGCCTCAGCTTTGGGGATGGAGGTTCCACAGCTGTTGCTGCCTTCAAGATGTAGATTGTCCCAGAGCCCTTGCTGTGCTGCAGAGTCTGTGCTGGAGTTTGAGACCCAAGCAGACACCCAAAATGGACAAGGAGGTCAAGCTCCCCGCATCACAGCGGCTGCCGGAGCACAGTGGCCCTGCTGCAGGCCTCACACCGACGCAGAGGTCAGCGTACTCGGGCCCCTTTCCTTCTTAGGGCTGTTCAGAAACACAGCAGGTTTCCACAGGGCTGGCCAGTGGGTCTGATGCAAGCGCAGGTCAGGCTGCAGTCCCACAGCCGTAGCCACAAGGTGCCCTCAGACAGCTCCTGTGTGCGAGGTGAGCCCCTTCAAGCCAAGTAGCAAGACAGA
>PVIR01004686.1:0-77457 GCA_004026965.1 Petromus typicus
AGCAGGGCCCTGCCATCACCCTCCTAACTGGCTTTGTGGCCCGTGTCATCTCTATTTGCTTTGTTCATAAAAATTAACCTCATATTTCAAATGACTACTGTATTTTGTGGTTTTACTATAACCGCTTGAATCCATAGGTTTTGCTGAGTATTGTTGATGTTTCTCAACTTATTTATTCAATTGCTAATATCCAGGTAGGCACTGATTAAGGCAGAGCCCTGTATCTCTGTGAATTTGGTGCTGCCTTCCCTGGGGGATCTTCTCTCCAGCATCTGCACCTGCAGAGGGACCTCTTTGCCCTTTGCCTTTGCTTGACTCACACAATTCACTTACATTGCATCCAACCCTTGTTCATGCCACAATACTAAAGGAGCTTTTATCAGACTTTCTGAATTTTATTTTATAGCATTAGAACCAAATGATGACCATTTCCTTCCTCTATTTGCAACACACCAAGCTGTGAAGAGAAGTAGATAAAGGATTCCAGTGCTTGGTCAAGGGCCCGATACATGTGATGAATGTGCATAACATACAAAAGTTTTCATGATTGTGGGAGATGGACTCTCTCAAAATATTTAGGGACATTTACGGAAATAAATATATAGTACATGAAAGGATGAGGCATGGGTACATGTGTAACAGTAATATTATTTAAATTTTATTAATTTCTCTCTCTCTCTCTCTCTCTCTCTCTGCTTACCTGAGTTTCTTCCCTTGGTCTTATTTGGCTCAAGATATTCATCTGTATACAGAGACAGAGGATATGACAAATATTACAGAGGTTTGCAAAAGGCAATCCAGAGATAATATTTAACACTTCTCACATGACTTAGGATTCTACAATGAGTAATATCCTCAAAAACACATTGTGAAAATTTGCTACTTGCCTTACACCATTGCTCCAACCCACCCTTAGTCAATAGCCATGCTTGAGAAGTTGAGATCATAGCTTTCCCCCCAGGAAGGAGAATATAGGTCTTCTGTTTTTGACAACAAAGTTAGGAGGCCTAGAAGCTAATGGCATAAAACCTGAGAGTTGGAGCCTGAAGGAAGAGTAGGCATTCTAGCTAAGAGATATTAACACTGACTACTCAGGAGCTAGGTGAACTCTTAGGCTGGCCCTGTACCAATGTTAGCCTGATGCAAAAACATGACCACTTGGGCCAGAGAATCAGATGGACAGTAGTCCTTGAGGTATATTCCAGAGTGCTTTCAGTGTCCACAGGCCATGAATGCTCAGGTAACAGTCAGTGGACTTTCCCGTCAGCCTGCTATGGCAGGCAAAGTAGTACTGTAACAGGTCAGGGCTGAACTAGAGTTGCCAAGGCTGAGAAGTTTGAAGATAGCATTAATCAAGAACAAGCCAGTTTATCTAGGGAGTCCTCTGAGGCCTTGAAAAGGGCCAGAAAGGGCAAGTCAGGTCCACAGTGTGGAAGTCAGGAACATCCATGAAGGATAAGAGTATCACCTGAAGACAGGAGACATGACCTACACAGAGTCAAGGACTGCATTAGGGCAGCAGGTTCTCTTCTTTGAGTGACCTGAAGAGGATCCCCCTTCAACTTACCCAAGTGGACTCTGTCCTAGGAAGAAAAGCAAGAAGGTAAGGTGGGAGTGCTATCGATACAACTAAGTGTTTTTCCTCAAAAGCTTTGCAACATTTGTAGAAAAGATGCACACAAACACACCACCGATCAGATTAAATTTAAAATGATTGGACATTTAGTTAACAACGTTATATCTAGTTCATGGGTAGGGGCTTGGAAAAAATGCCAGGTGAGAAGTCCACTTGGCAGAATATTCTAGCAAGCTGAACATGAGTTTGTGATCATTCACACTGTCAACTGGTTTTTCTTAGAAGCTTCTGGCTGAATTCACTCAGGAAAGAGACTTTCCTGAATGTTTTTAGAGATGACTTTGGGAATGAATATGGAATACATGGATCTTCTATAAGAATTCCAGAGCTGAGTGCTTACAAGTGATGTTGGCATCTTTCTTCAATCCTCTGGGTATGATACAGTGGGTCCTGAGTCATGGTTCTCTGACTCTGTCATCCTGTCACTTGGGAAGAATCAGAGGAACTTACATTTGATTACTAGTGCCTAATCTCTTTGTACTGATATCAGTAAGAAGAAAATGCATATAGAATTTTAGGACTTTACAAATAGCAGCTGCTGTTATTTCTATCTTCAGTTTCTAATGTGGAAACTTACTTCTTACGGTAAGTGCTTTGAAAAGTCTTACTTGACTTTGAAAATTTGAAACAAGCAGCTTTTTTAGCCTACTTGCTTGCAAACATATATCTTGTCTCAGAAGTTTAGAATATGGTAGACTTTCTATCTATATTTAACATAAACATAGGGTCATAACAGGTAATATTTATCAAGTACTAAATATGTGTCATGTCCAGTAATATCTGAGCATTTTATATGAACTGTCTCTTTAATATTCAGAATGACTCCATGAATCAAATAACACTTATGTTCCTGTTTCATGAATTAGGAGATATCAAATAACTTTTCCTGAATCAGCAGCTAGGGATTAATAATTGTGGACAAAAACCAGGAACTAAAGTTAGGTGACAACTTATTATGACATGCAAACAATGAACAGTTTGAAGGAAGTCAAAGTCTTCATTCTCACATCTGGTAGAAGCCTCATGCTGTTCTTCCCCTCCTCTCTTATGTGCAAAGGACCTTCCCTTTAACTGTTGGTCTTTGCTACTAGTGAGCAAAGACATAGTTAACTAAAAGTTCAATCTAGACAAGTTGTCACAAATAAGATATAGTTCAGGCACAACCCAGCAGCTGCTAGATGATGCAAAGCATAACATAAGACTGACTGCAGTCAGTGAAGAAATACAAGAAAATGCAGAAGATATACAAAAATTGTTCACAGGTAAAATGGCAGAAAACTTCACAAGAAAAGGAAAAAAAATCACATATAGATAAGTGAGGCACACAGGCCAAATGGCCATGATCTAAAAAATTCTACACCTAGGTGTATAATAATCAAGATTCCTAAATATTTTCTATTTTACAATATTTATTATACATTCTAGAACTCATTTACATTTTAGGTTTCTCATATCAGAAAATATATGGTATTTACACATCTGTGACCTATTTATTAAAGAGAAATGAGAGTGGGGTAAGTACTAAGGGGAAAGAAAAAACTTGTGATAGTAAAAAAGGGAAACAAAGCATATGTATATAGAGAGTGGAGTTGTAGAGTGGTAGGGGAATGGGAAAAAATGAAAATCAAGTCATGGCATATAGTGGAACAAGTTCCCAATGCTGAGTGTGATCATGATGTTTATATAAAATGTACCTATTTCACAATAAAAAAAAAGAAAAAATAATAATAAAGATCCCAGAAACCAAACAGAAGAATGAAATATTGAAAGCACCTAGAGAAAAGAAACAAGTGACATATAAGGGAAAGCCCATCAGAATCAAAGCAGACGTTTCAAAGCAAACAAGGAGAGCCTGAAGTGAAGTATTACAAGCTCTAAAAGAAAACAACCTCCAGCCTAGACGGATATATCTTGAAAAACTATCCTTCAAAATTGTGGCAGAAATAAGATGCTTCTATGACAAAGGACACCTGAGAAACTTCATGAATACAAAACCTGCACTCCAAAAAATTTCTAAACAATATCATAGAAAAAAGACAATAATTGTCACAGCTCCATAAGACCCAGCAGAATGAATTCATTGGGCAAGGGAAGAAACTGAATGGGAAGGGGGAAAATAATAAATAAAAGAGCCAACAACAAGAAAACATCACTACAGGGGTAATTCAGAATGTATCAATTATAGCCATTAATGCCAATGGCCTCAATGCACCAATTAAAAGACAGACTGGGGCCAGGGATTTAGCTCAGTTGGTCTGGCGCCTGCCTTGTAAGTGCAAGGTTCCGGGTTTGATTCCTGGTAGCCACATACAACAATGCTGGATGTGGAGACTCACGCCCACCAGCAATCAGAACCATGTACCACCGTGCCGGGTGTTGTGACTCACCCCTGTAATCCCAGCACTCAGGAGGCAGAGGCAGAGGATTGCTGTAAATTCAAGGCTGAGCTCAGGGCCAGCCTGAATTACAAAAGTGAGACCCAAAAAACAAAAACAAAAACAAACAAACAAAAAAAGACAGATGGACAGAATATATTAAGAAGCAAGATTCAACAAAATGGTGTATACAAGAAATATGCCTAAATTAGAAAGAAACCCATAGACTGAAGGTAAAAGGATGGAAAATAATTCTTCGTATGACAGGAAACTAATAAAAAGCAGGAGTGGCTATTTTATTTGTAGACAAAGTAGATTTCAAACCAAACTTAAGAGAGACAAAGAATGGCATTACATCCTCATACAGAGAACAGTCCAAGAAGAAGAGATGACATCCAGAAATACTTACACATCAAATTCTAGTACACTCAACTACAAAAAGTAAATATGAATGGCTATGAAAGCCAGATAAGTACTAATACAATAGTAGTAGGGGACTTCAATAGCATACTACCACAAATAGATCAACTGGATAAAAATAATCAATAATAAAATACTTGAACTGAACCAAACTTTTGAACAAATAGATTTAACAGATGTCTACATAGTATTTCATCAAAGTCAGAATATGCATTCTTCTAAACTGCTTATGGATCATTCTTCAAAATAGACCATGTGCTAATTTATAGACCATGTGCTTATTTAATTTATGTTTAACTAAATGCAAAGAAGTTGAAGTTATCTCCTGTGTACTGTGAGACCATAGTGCCTTGAAATTGGAAAAAAGTAACAAAAGAAATTTCAAGAACCTCACAGACACATAGAGATTGAACAACACTCTTCTGAACAACCAATAGGTCACAGAAGAAATTAAATAGTCTCTACAATTATATGATAATACTAAAATAATGTACAGAAATCTATGAAACACAATTAAAGCAGTTCTACAAAGGGAATTCATAGCAGTAAATGCCCATAGTAAGAAAATGGAGTGAACTCAAGTAAACAACTTAATGCTGACCCTCAAACTACTAGAAAAAGAGGAGCAAGTCAAACTCAAGGTTCATACAAGGGAGGAAATTATAAGGATTAGAGCAGAAATTAATGCAATGGAGACTAAGAGGATGATACAAACAAGACACAATGAATCAAATAATTGGGGTTTTTTTTAAAGAATAAATAAAATTATTTTGTGTATATACCTAGCAGAGAAATAGCAGTGCCATATGGGACCTCTAAACCTAGTTTTTTGAGGAATCTCCACACTGATCTCCAGAGGGGTTGTATGACTACATTCCCACTAACAGTGGAGAAGGGTTCCTTCTTCTCTGAAGCCCCACCAACATTTGTTTCTGGCTAATTCTGAAATAGCAGCCATTCTTTATAGAATGAGATGAAATCTTAGTGTTGTTTTCATCTGCATCTCTCGAATGACTAGTGATGGTGAACATTTCTTCGTATGTTTCTTAGCTGCTTTTACTTCTTCCTCTGAAAAGTGTCTGTTCATTTTAGGTGCCCATTTTTTAATTGAGTTTAAATTTAGGTGGGATGATTTTTTTTTAAGCTCTTTATATATTCTAGGTAATAGCCTTTTGTATGAGAAACAGCTGGTAAAGATACTTTCCCATATTGTTAGTTACTTTTTCACTCTGTTGGTGGTTTCCTTTGCTGTGCAGAAGCTTTTTAATAGGATGAGATCCCATTTGTTGATTTCTTCTGCCAGTTTTCATGCTATAGGGGTTTTGTTCATGAAATCTTTCCCTAGGCCAATGTCTTCAAGAGTTTTACCTAACCTGTTTTGGAGCAGGTTTAGTATTTCTGTTTTAATATTTAGGTCTCTAATCCACTTTTATTTTATTTTAGTATGTGGTGAAAGAGATAGGTCTAGCTTTAGTCTTTGGCAGGTGAAAGCCCAGGTTTTCCACCACCATTTGTTACAGAGGCTATCCTTCCTCCATTGGGGGTACTTGGCTCTTTTGTCACTAGCCGCTCTGTTTGTGATTGCTAAATCTTGGAAACAACCAAAATAAGCAAGAAGAGACTGGATAAAAAAAGATGTGGTTCTTTTACAGAATGGATTATTACTCTGCCATAAAAAATGATGAGATTTAGTCATTTGTACTGAAATGGATATACCTTCAGGATATCCTCATAAGTGAAATAAACAGGTCACAGATGTGTAAATATTGTATCTTTTCTCTGGTATGAGAAAACGAAGATGTAAATATGTTCTAGAATGTGTGGTAAGTATTGTGAAATAGAAAATATTCAAAGAGAAATGGAGTGTAGGGGTAAATAACAAGGGGAAAAATAATGAAATGATAATAAAAAAGAAAGGAAATATAGTTTATGTATATAGGGAGCAGGGATGGTAGGTTGGGTAAAGGAATGGGGAAAAATGAGAATTAAATCATGCAATTTACTGGTACAAATTCTCATGGTTGAGTGCAATCATGAGGTGTATATATAATGTATCAATAAGGATTTGAATTTTTAAAATCTAAATAAATAAATAAATTGACAAACCCATAGCCAACTTTTTCAAAAAAAGGAAAGAAAAGGCTCAAATCCATGTACTCAGAAATGAATAGGGGGAGGAGAATCACCAGAGTTAGCATAAATTCAAAAGATAATAAACACCTACTTGCAGGACCTATATTTCTTTTTTTTTTTTTTTTTTTTTTATTATCTTTATTGGTACATTAAATATACACATCATGATTGCACTCCATAATGGGGATTTGTACCAGTATAAGACACAACTTAATTCTCATTTTTTCCCATAGCCCCACCCACCCTACCACCCCCCCCATATATATAAAATTTGTTTCCTTATATTTCAATAAAATGGAAAATATAGAAGAAATGGATAGATTTTTAGACAAATATGAACATGGAAAGTTGAATGAAGAAGATATAAAAATGTCAAACACCCCAATATCAATCTGTGAAATTAAAAATGTAAATAAAAACCTATCAAAGAAGGTAAGTTTCAGAATTCAACGCTGAATTCTACAAGACTTTTAGAGGAGTTAATGCACTATTTCTCAAACTCTTTAATGAAACCTAAAGGGAAACAATACTTCCAAATCCATTCATAGAAGCAATGATTAAATCAATTCCTAAAGTAGAGAAAGACCCAACAAGACAAGAGAGCTATAGGCCTATCTCTCTGATGGACATAGATTCAGAAATCCTCAGTAAGATACTGGCAAATAGAATACAGAGGACTGTAAAGAAGATCATACAGCCTGACCAAGTTATAGTCATCCCAGGGATACAAAGAGAGTGCAAATACTTAAATCAATAATTGTAATGCACTAGTTTAACTGACTCAAAGACAAAAACCATATGGTAATCTCAATAGATGCAGAAAAAGCATTCAACAAAATCTAACACCCATTCATGATCAAAACCCTACAGAAAATTGGAATAGATGGTCTTTATCTTAACCTGATAAAAGCTATTTATGAGAAACCAACAGCCAGCATCATACTAAATGCTCAAAAACTGAAACCTTTCACAATTAGATTAGGAGCAAGACAATGATTTCCACTATCACCATTCCTGTCCAACATAGTGCTGGAAATATTAGCCATAGCAATTAGTCAAGAGAATGAAGAGGAATAAAGATAGGAAAAGAAGATGTTGAAATGTCATTATTTGCTGATGACATGGTATTCTATATCAAAAATCCTAAAAATACAGCCAAAAGATTGCTAGACTTAATTGCCAGATTTAGTAGCATAGCTTGATACAAGGTCAACACTCAAAATCAATAGCATTTGTATACGCCAACAATGGACTCATTGAGAGAAAAATTGAGAAATCAATTCCTTTCACAATAACATCCAAGAAAATGAAATATCTAGAAATCAGTCTAAAAAAGGAGATCAAAAACCTCTACTCTGAAAACTATAGCATTCTGAAAGGGAGATCAAAGAGGATATCAGAAAATGGAAAGACATTCCTTGTCCCTGGGCAACAAAAACCAATATTGTCAAAATGGCTATACTGACAAAACTACTTTGTAGATTCAATGCAATCCTTATTGAAATCTGAACAGCATATTTCCCTGGGGAAAATAATCCAAAATTCATCTGGAATCATAAGAGACTCAGAAGAGCAAAAGCAATTCTAGGCAACAAGGACATGGTGGGGGTATCACAATTTCCAACTTGAAACTATACTACAAAGCCACTGTGATAAAAATTACATAGTACTGGCCAAGTAACAGACCCAAGGATCAGTGGAGTAGATTAGAAGATCCAGAAACAAGTCCAGACATAGTTAGCCTCCTCATCTTTGACAAAGGAGCCAAACACCCTCAATGGAGGAAAGACAGCCTGTTTAATAAATGGTGGTGCAATAATTTGGTTTCAACCCGGCAAAGATTAAAGCTTTCTATACACTATACACTAAACTCAAATCAAAGCGGATTAGAAATCTAGATATTAAAAACAGAAATAATAAACCTGCTACAAAACAAGTTAGATAGAACTCTTGGAGACACTGGCTTAGGGAAAGACTTTATGAACAAGACCTCAACAGCACAGGAACTAGCAGAAGGGATCAACCACTTAGATCTCATATATTATTAAGCTTCTGCACAGAAAGAGAAACCAACAACAGAGTGAAAAGACAACCAACAACACAGGAAAAAAAAATTTATCAACAGCTTCTCAGACAAAGAATTTAAAAGAATCTCCCCCCCCCCCAATTTAAAGAACCAATTCAAAAATGAGTACATGAACAGATATTTTTCAGATGAAGAAGTGATGGCAGCTAAGAAACATGAAGAAGTGATCAACATCAATGCTAATTCCAGAGATACAGATGAAAACTACACTGAGATTTCATCTCACTCCACAAAGAATGACTGATATCATGAAATGAACCAACGACATATGCTGGTGGGGCCATGGGAAAAAAGGAACCCTTCTCCACTATTGTTAGGAATGTAGACTAGTACAGCCACTGTGGAGAGCAGTGTGGAGTTTCATAAAAGAACTAGGATTAGGGGTTGCAATTGATCTTGCTATTCCTCAGGTAGGCATATACACGAAAGAATTAAAAGAATAATTTTGCAGCAACAGATTGTACTCATGTTTGTAGCAGCTCATTTGTAATAGCCAAATCTTGGAAACATCCCAAATGCACATCCATGTTTACAGGGTAAAGAGGATGTGTTTTAAAAGATAAAATGGAGTACTCTAAGTCATAAAGAGTGATAAATTTGAGTAACATATACTCAAATGGAGGTACCTTGAGAATATATTCATATGTGAAATAAATAATACACAGATGTGTAAAAACAATATCATTTCTCTCATATAAGAGAATGAGGATATAAATAAATTCCAAAATGTATGATATGTATTGTGAAATAGGAGGAAAATGTTCCAAAGGAAAAGGGAAATGGTGGGTATGGGAAAGTAAAGAAAGGAAAGAAAAAATTTATTGGTGAAAAATAAAGTAAATAAAGCTTATGTATATAGGAGCTGGGGGCTGTAGGGAGGATGAGGGAAAGGGAAAATATGAGAATCAAGATATATCATGTACAAATAGAAACTCTCAATGTTGAATGTGATCATAATATATGTATAAAGTGTACCAATAACATTAATTTTACAAAAAGATAAAGATTGGGCAGAAGGACAGAGGAGATGGTAGGCTTGGGAGGATCTAATGTGAAAAAAAGGAAGACTTTGGAGCTGCCAGGGAAAGCCTATGATTCCCATGTAGTTATGTGAGAAGGAGAACTTTACAGAACTGAAGAGGGTCAGAGAGAAACAAGTGACAGCAGAACAGCTCCTCTCTTCATCATGGATGCCCACACAATTGTGTTTGTGCTGTTAAGGAAAGGCTACGCGATCACAGAGCAAGGGGAGGAGGAGTGTGTAGGACAGTGTCTACTATTTCTATAAATACCACCTACGTACATTTGTACATCACTTTACAGTCTATAATCTAATTTCATATACATCTCACCAGAAAGTCTAGTGAGGATTGTTCCAACCTATGAATGAATCCTTCTCCTGTGGAAAGCAATTAATATGTGTATGAAACCAAAAATGTTTACACTCCATGCTTCAGAGCTAATCGTCTCCCAGTAGTTCATTTGTTCATTTGTTTCTATATAAACTGTTTATTGTGAAGAGAACTGGGGTAGCAAGGATCTCAGGCATATAAAAATATGCCTGTCCTCTCATATGGGCTGACTGAGACAGCACATGGTTGAGCCATGGCTTGTGAATGAGTGACAACACCTTCCTTTAACATGTCTTGTATTTACTTTTCATAAAGGAAACACAGAGAAGCTCCAAGTGAAGATTTTCCTGTTGTTCTTTTAAGCTGTTTACAAACTCAAATAGGCCTCAGTCATGGATGATGTTGGGTAGGTGTAATACACGCAGTTTGATGAAGTGTGGGTATGCCTAACTACCAGTTTTCCTCTCATACACTGTCAGATGGTGAGGATCAATCTTTCACACCCATCTGCGGGGTCTCCTTTGAGGTTAGAGATGTGCGGCTCTTCTGTTAGCATCACTTCTCAACCCCAGACCAGCTGGAAAGATTATCTTTGGCTTTGAGTTAGTACTAAGTTCTGTTCTTTATCCAGACTTGAGTTCTTATATCTCCTCACACTCCTACTGTGACAGATTAACCACAAGCCAATAAAAGACAGGAAGCCATGGTTATTTTACTGGGACTCAAAGAGAACAGCATTTATTGCTTCATGTAGGTTGGCAGATTTCCACTCCTCACTTCTCTTGCCAGACAGTGGTGTGGATTGACTTGGCTGCCGCTTGGGCTGAGTTTCCATCACTGTGAGCGGTTGGCAGCAGCATGTCCCAGAGGTGCCTCCAGCTGTGACTGACTGCAGTGCTTCCTGCAAGGCCGCTATGCCAGGTCAAGCTGGTGGTCCTTTATGAGGCTGCATGTAAAGCCACTTTTCCCTCTTTTTCATAGTCCTTCATGTGTCCCATTTTAAGGGTTCCTCCACCCCAGCGCATAACTATGCTGATTGGTGCTTAAGAATATATGCAAAATCTGCCTCTATTAATATCTAATCTATCTGTATGAGTGTGTGTGTGCATATGTGTGTATGAATAAAACAACACCAAGTGGGACTATGAGACTTCAGCAGGCACATACTTCTTCCACTGATTGATACAGATTTTTTTTAAAAGAATTAAGTTTATTAGTACATTTTAGATACACATGATGATTACATTCACCATAAAGAATATCTACCTGTACCTGATATATTTGATTTTTATTTCTCCCCATTTTCCTACCTTCCCTTCAATTCCTCTTCTCCTCTTTATTTAAAGCACACTGAACACACCCAACCCTATGCTACAGATTCTGGTACTAGGGGTAGCTCTAGAGAAGCAGAATTTTAAAGATGAAATTCTTGAATGGCTGTACGAGTTCCTGGGGTCTAATTTGAAAAGACCTAGAGGTGCCATAGTCTCTCATTTTAATTCTGTGGGGAATACTGATAGTCCTTGGGGTGAACTATTTAAAGTAGCATGCCATGCAGATCCTTCTGATTATTCTAACTTATCACTCGTGAGATGTAAGGAACTTAGCCACTCTATATATGAAAGTTTTGAATGTTTTCGGCAGAGTGAGAAACAGTAATGCTGGCTCATTGGTCTTGGTATCTCTTGGCAAATAATGAAGGAAAGTAGGGACCTCAAAACATCCATAGAATATCTAAAGTCTTCTGACTGTGAGGACACATAAATAAAGGAAAATAAGGAACTCACGATTCAAATTTACAGTTTGAGGCACACATAAAAAATTTAAAAGTTTCTAAATGTGTCCTGAAGGAAAATCTCTATTTCAGCCACAAGGCCAAGAATGCAGAAACTCAAACACGGGCCTTCATAATTCAGTTGACAGAACTACAAGGTAAGTTTAATACTCAGCCTTGAAGGCAATTGGAAGCACAGGTGAGGGCACTGACCAGAAATGAATGAGATCTATAAAGTGGGAGGAAAACATTTGGAGGATCCTGATAAAACTGAAGATGTTGAGTCTCTAGATGATAATAAGGTTATTTTGCCAGAGGAAGTGATTTTCCCATCCCTAGTGACAGAGGGATCTTCACCCCCAACTCCTGTGATGTTGGCCTCTTCTAGTGTACCTAAGAGAACTAATCCTGTATTGACCGAGCATGATAACACTGACTCCTCAGGACCCATTCCCATGACTTGATTTTGCCACTGGGCCATAACCAATCCTAAGGGCGAGGTACACAGTGTGACCTGTGAGGAGGGCTACTATTCTCCCAAAGAATTTCTTGAGTTTTCTAACCCTTAAGCAGAATCCTGATGAGCGAGGATGGAAGTAGATTTTATGAGTGTGGGATAATGGTGCAAAAATATATAGCTGGATCACACTGAGTTTGTTTGGCAAGGATTCTGAATTTAATGGTGTAGATCATTAAGTAAAGAAAGGTGTTCATAGTTTATTTGGGTGGCTGAAAAAGTATGGATCAAAAGATGGTCCACTGTGAGTGAGTTAGAGATGGCCAGTATTCCAGTTGACTGTTGATAAGGAGATTCAGAGGTTTAGGGAAATGTGAATACTGAAATTGATCTGTCATGTTAAAGTTAATGTGCCACACTTGGATGATCCCCAACATGTACCTGTCAACAGATTTGTGAGAGGAGCCCCAACCTCCCGGAAGAGGCCACTCCTCTTCTCTGTCTGACAGGCCTTATAGTGAGGACTGTGGCTGCTCAACTGGGAAACTTGAAGGCAATGGGCTTGACTGGTTCCTGGAGTGGTAGAGGTCAAATGACAGCATTTAGTTGTCAAAGGCAGGGTGCACATACTTACTGTAATGAAGAGCAGAAACAGAACAATGACCAACAAGGTCTGACACATGCAGACCTATGGGACTGGCTGATCAGCCGTGATGTTCTCAAAAGCGAAATAGATGGGAAGATATAAAGTTTTATACAATTTTAAAAATTTAAAGGCAAAGGGCCGGGGATTTAGCTCAGTGGTTCCGGTGCCTGTCTTGCAAGTACAAGGACCCAGGTTTGATCCCCGGTTACCATATACCATACTGGATGCGGAGACTCATGCCCACCAGAAATCAGTACCACATACCACAGTGCTGGGTGTGGTGGCTCACACTTATAATTCCAGCACTCGGGAGGCAAAGGCAGAAGGATTGCTGTGATGTGAGTTTGAGGCTGAGCTCAGAGTCAGCCTGAACTACAAAGAGAGACCCTGTATTAAAAAAAAAAAAAAAAAATTAAAGGCAAAGCAGCAGCATAGTGGTAACAGGGAATCCCAGTCCTTCACCACTTCCTGGATCTGATCCAGTTTATAGACTCAGAGCCCCTTGAGTGAAGGGGAAGTGAGGTCCTTTGGGGGAAGGATCCTGACACACCAAATCAGTCTTTCTTCAGTCCTTTCCCAGTGAGATCCAACGCCTGTTTCCCAAGTGACTTATACTGGCACAAAGAAGATGATCAGGTATTTCTGAGTCTCCTAGACATTGGTTCTGAACTAACACAGATTCCAAGAGATTCAAAAAGTTATTTTGGCCCTCCAATAAGGCAGGTCAAGTGATCGATAGAGTTTTAGCAAAGGCCTGTGGGTCCAGTAGATCCATGAATCTATACTGTAGTTATTTCCCTGATTCAGAATGCATAATTAAGCAAGATGCATTTAGGATTGAGTACAATCCTCACACTGGTTCCTAACCTGTACTGTGAGAGCTATTAGATGGGCGAGGCCAAATGAAAGCCATCAGAGTTGCCTTTGCAACTGGTAAAATAGTAAACCAGAGACAGTATCACACTCCTCAGGGATTGCAGGATTAATGTCACCATTGAGGACTTGAAGGATTCAGGGGTGGTGGTTCCCACTTCATCTCTATTTGATTCAGGGGTGGTGGTTCCCACTTCATCTCACTTGGCCTGTGTGGGAGTTAAGTGAGAATGATGGGAGATAACCAGAAACTGTATCAAGTGGTGACTCTAGTTGGCAGCTGCTGTACCAGATGTGGTTTCCTTGCTTAAGCACATTAACACATCTCCTGGTGAAGCTAGCAATACACTTTCCCTGTTCTATCTCAGGGTTAGTCAAACTCTCCAGCCCTGTGTCACCATTTAGTCTGTAGGAATCTTTATCACCTTTCTCTTCCACAGGAATCACACTGGTCCACAACATTGATGATGTTGTGCTGATTGAACCAAGTGAGCAGGAGGTAACAACCACTCTAGATTTCTTGGTGAAGCATTTGGGAGCCAGAGAATGGGAAGTAAATCCAATGCAAATTCAAGTTCCTTCTACCCCGGTGAAATTTCATTGAGGAGTCGAGTGGCATGTAGCATGTAGAGATATCCCTTCTAAGATCAGAGATAAGTTGCTGCATCTAGCTCCCTCACAAGCAAAAAGAGGCACAATGCCTAGTTAGCCTATTTGAATTTTGGAGGCAACACATTCCACACTTCAGTGTCTTACTCTAGCACATTAAGTAAGTGACCCAAAAAGCTGCTAGTTTTGAGTGGGCCCCAGAACAAGAAGAGGCTCAGCAACAGGTCCAGGCTGCTGTGCAGGCTGCTGTGCCACTAGGACCAAATGACCCAGCAAATCCAATGGTAACCAAAATGTCAGTGGCCAGCAGAGATGCTGTTTGGAGTCTCTGGTGGGTCCTCATGTGCGATCAGAGCGGAGGCCTTGAAGATTCTGGAGCAAGGGCCTGCCATCATCTGCAGACAGCTACTCTCCTTTGAAAACTAGATGTTGGCCTGCTACTGGGCTGCATGGAAATCGAACACTTGACTGTGGACACCAGTTCACCATACAACTTAAGTTGCTTGTCATGATCTGGATATTATCTGATGATCCACTGAGTCATAAGGCTGGATATGCACAGCAGCAGGCTATCATTAAATGAAAATGGTATATATGTGCTTGAGCCAGATCAGGTCCAGAGAGTACAAGTAAGTTACATGAAGAAGTTGCCCAGATGCCCATAGCTCCTGCAGAAGGCCATATTACTTTCTGCTTCCCAGCATGCATCTGTGTACCATATGGTTAGTTGTCAGAGGAAGACAACTCTGGGACCTGGCTTACAGATGGTTCTGTACGTTATGTAGGCATTACCTACAAGTGGACAGCTGAAGCATTACAGCCCCTTTCCGGGATATGGAAGCAGAGCAGTGATGAAGGTAAATCTTCACAGTGGGCAGAAGTTTGGGCAGTGTATCTGATACTACATTTTGCCTGGGAGGAGAAATGGCCAGATGTGCAACTGTATACTGATTCATGGCTGTAGCTAAGATAACTGAAAAATTGGTAACAAAGATATTTGGGGAAGAGATATGTGTGTAGACTGATCCACATAGGCAAAGGATATAAAATATTTGTTTCCTATCAAAATACTCACCAAAAGGTAACCCCAGCAGAAGAGTACTTTATCAATCAAGTGGATAAAATGACCCACTCTTCAGACAGTGGTCTACAGACCACTTCAGCCACTCCTGTCATTGCCTAAGTGGCCCATGAAGAGAGTGGCGGTGGTGGCAGGGTTGGAGGTTTGCATAGGCTCAGTAACATGGACTCCCACTTACCAAAGCTGACCTGACTACAGCCACTGGACTGAGTCCCCAGTATGGCACCACTTCCCAGGATCAACTTATGACCTGGTGGCAGGTTGATTATATTGGAGCACTTCCATCCTGAAAGAGACTGTGCTTTGTCTTTACTGGCATAGACATTTATTCTGAATTTTCCTTCTTTGCACCAAAACAACCATCCTTAGAATAACAGAATTTCTTATCTACCATCATGGAATTCTACATAGCATTTTCTCTGACTAAAGAATGTATTTTATAGCCAAAAAAGTGAGACAGTGGGCTCATGATCATAGAGTTCATCAGTCTTACCATGTTCTTTACCATGTAGAAGCAGCTAGATTAAAAGTAAGTTGGAATGGTCTTTGAGGACACACAGTGCCAGCCAAGTGGTAGTAGGTAGCAGGGCTAGGGTAAGGTCCTTCACAGGCTGTATATGGGTTGAATCAGTGTCCACTGTATGGTATTTTGTTTCCCATAACCAGGATTCACAGATCCATGAATGAAGGGGTGGAAGTGGGAATGGTACCATTCACTATTACCCTCAGTGATTCACTAGCAAAATTTTGGCTCTCTTCTCTTGCAACTTTATATTCTATTGGTTTAGAAGTCTTAGTTCCACAGTGAAGAAGGCTTGTACTGGGAAAGACAACAATGATACCATTAGACTGGAAGTTAAGACTTCCCCCTGGTCATTTTGGTCTTCTCCTGTCTCTGAGGAAGCAAGCTAAAAGGAAGTTACAGTACTGTCAGAGTAATTGACCTAGACTATTAAGAGGAAGTTGGACTCTTATTGCACAAAGGAGGAAAGGGAGAATATACTTGAAATGCAAGAGATCCCTTAGGGTGCCACCTAGCTTTAGGCTGCCCTGTTATTAAAGTCAGTGGGAAAGTACAACAACCTAATCTAGGCAGGATGATTAATGGTCCAGAGCACTCAAGAATGAAGGCATAGGTCACTCCCTCTGGGAAAAGTCCAGGACCTTCTGAGGTGCTTGCTGAAGGTCAAGGAAACACAGAATGGGTAATACAAAAAAGTAGTCCTGCATCAGCTGTGATCTAGTGGTCAGCTACAGAAATGAGGACTGCACTTGTAGTAGTTTTCTCCTAATATGATTCTAATATATTATAATATTGATAGATTTGATACTGGTTCTTAACGATTGTTAAACATACAATGTTCAAGTTATGAAATGTTAAGAGTAAACATTATCTAAAGAATATTTGCCTTCTATTCTGGGGAGAGAATTAGTGTTTCTGCTTGTATGTAGATAGTTACAACAGGTTAGGAATAATTATGAGCTTGTCTTTGTACCTGAAGACTGATTTAAAGAAATGTGTCTGGCTGTCAAATTGACAAGGAGTGGACTGTGATCACTGATTGATTGTGTCAACTTGAGTAAGAGAAACTCAACAAAATCGGCGAAGCACATTGCACATCCTTGGGTGCAGAACACTCACCCTAGGGTGGGTTTGTCACCCAGATGCTATAAAGTAGAAATTAAGGACAGATCTGCTTCTGGTTTTGGGTTTTTTTTTTTTTGAGTTCCAGTCTTCACCCTTACCTTGGACATTATCTCCTGGCTTCTATAGCAGATCCTTCTTTCTCCCAGTGTAGACTCTTCAGCCTTCCATCATAGATCTGTCAACTTCCTGAGATAGATTCACGTGGGGTATGAGAGTGAGCTCTAAACCTTCAGCTGAATCCTTTGGTCTTCAGTGTATGGATAGGCGCTCTGCACTCTTCCATATCCAGATCTGTGGGTGGTTAGAGTAAGTCAATCTTGTAAATTCATATGTATTTGTGTATCTTGTATTATACCTATTTCTCTAGTGCCAATGAATGATATACCAGGGAACTTTAATAATAGTGTAGATGCTGAGGTTTTCTCAGAAGATAGGTAAAGACACTGAATTTTAGATGGGGCTTAAAAAAAGCAGTTTTAATGGAATGTGAGTTTGTTCTGGTCTTCAGCTTTTTCATCTGTAACAAGGACACAGATAGTAGCTACATACCTAACACAAGAGCTGTTAGCTCAGCACTGTGTCTACCACATTATAAGTACTCAATAAGTAATAGCTATTTTTAGATCTTAGCAGCCAATCTTAGAAAGGGTTGCTATTTTTCAATCAGTTCTCTGATATTGCTACTACAATGAGGATGATAATGCCTTATAGAATTTTTTTGATGCCATGTCTAGCTCACACTTCACCCTTGGAGTCATTGATGGATTTTAGCTGAGAAATGTTAAAGCTGGTTTAATGGACAGGATTCATGCCCTGTATGTGTGTGCACACACACGTGCGTGCGCACACACACACACACACGCATGCACGCATGCATGCATACAATACACACAGCATCTGTAGCTTTAATACCACTTCAGCCATTTTCAGGTCACTTTAGAAGGGATCAGTAATTCCAAGGAGAAGCTGCCTGTGTGGGAAGCCTGCAGGTTTTGGGTGGTTGCTAGGTTACCGTCCCCTGAGAATGACCTGTTTCAGCTGTGCTGCAGATACAACAGATACAGATGATTCCCAGTGGTCCTCACTTTTAAGTGCTTCTTCACTTTTAAGGTTCCCAACAAAGTGTGGGGAATTGCCAAAGCCAATTGGCACCAAACCTGTGAGTGATAACTAAATTCAACCCTTGGGCTAGGCAGAGCCTCATGAGATAAGGAGTCAGCAGTGTGGGGGTCAAAATCTGTCCATCTCTGCCTTTCAATTACCCAGGAAAGATCTGGAGACTGATGGGTTGTGTTTTGCTGGAGGAGAATTTTCAAAGTTTTTGAATTAAAAACAAGTGGCATGGAATTAACTGAGGAAGGTTCAAATCTTTGAGAATTTTTCTTAAGTTCATCTGTGAGTACAATAGTGGTCAATTCTGTTACAACCAGGGAAAATTCCCAACTGCCCCATTCCATTGCCCAACTCTGGCCTTAGCAACTATCTATCATTCATTTACTCAGTTCTGGAGGTCAAAAAAAGCCATTTCCAATTCTACTTAACAAATACTTACCAAACACTTACTATAGCTAGATATGGAGCTAGCTTTAAAGATATAATTGGAGGCAAAAATACAAAGTCTTGTTCTCATGGAGCTTATAATCTAGTACAAGATAGAAGTTGAACTGGCAGTGAATCCCTGAGGTACTGAGGACTGAACCTGGGTTCTTCCTTATGGTAAGACGACTCCATTATCTTACCACTCTGTTTTGAGTGGGATAAAATGTCTGACACCCGCAACAAAGTAATTTCTTTTGGATCAGTCCATGGTCAACAGGCTCCCGGGCACAAACAAAATAGCAGAGGGGCGTGGGAGAGGAAAATATGCTCAACTCAAGGCAGCCAGGAAACACAGAGAAAAGGGAGGAGCCAAGGACTAGAATACACCTTTCCAGGCCACATTTCCAGTGAGAAACCTCAAACTAGGTCCTATCTCCTAGCAGCATATTCAGCTAGCAAACACCCCAATGGCTAAATCCACTGAAGGTATAGCACCCTCATGATAAAATCACCTTCTACACATATGAGAATTTTGGTGGATATTTTATATCTAAATCATAACATTCTTCTCTTGGCTCTTAAAAGACTCCTATTTCAACATGCAAAATACATTTTGTCCATTTACAAGAATCACAAAATTTGGGGTGGGGGGAGAGTGGTCTGGTACTAATGATTGAACTTTAGACCGTGTGCTTGTAATGCAGGCATGGTGCTACTAGCTAAATTCTTGGCCCACAAAATTCTTTTTTTTTTTAATTGAAATCTTTATTGGTACATTACATATACACATCATGATTGCACTCAACCCACAAAATTCTTAACAGTTCCAGGATTTCTGAAAAGTCTAAGTTCAAGTTCTTTCTTGAAACTTAATGTGAATTCTTAGCTGTGAGCCCCCATAAAGATTTTTTTAGTTAAATATTGCTGACAGATGATGGCACATGATAAACATTTCCACTCCAAAAGGGAATAATAGAGGAATAAAAAAGAAATGGAATCAAACCAAAACCAAAACCCAGCAGGGCAAATATTAAATCTTGTAATTCTGTATCCAACCCCAGGGAAAGTGGTGGTAAGATACAAGCTCAAAGCAACTTGGGCAGCCCAACCTATGGTATTATGGGTTGCAGACCTTATGGCCTCTGTCTTGGGGAGGTTCTGCTCACTGCCCACAGCTTTCCTCAGCAGGTTTCTTTTGAAATCTGGGTAGAAGCCTCTATGACACCATACTTTTTGCATTCTACATACTTGAAAAACCAGCACCATGTATATGATGCCAGGGTCTGCTTCCAGGTCAAACAATGGCCAGACATCTTTTCATCATGGCTCCAGAGGCCACTGAGTACCTAAATTCCTGAGCATAGTGAAACATACCTATTGCCTAGGGGCTTTACAACCAGGGCCTCAAAGGCTCTCTTTTCAAAGGAAAAAGGGCTCTCTTATAGGTTTGGATCCTGCAAATAGTGGGACTTCGCTGATTGCTCAGATGCTTTCAAACCATCTCTCCTATTGTTTTAATGTAAAGCACTTGGCTTTTTAAAAATGCAAATATTTTCAACAACCAAGTTGTCTTTCACACCAACTTTGCAAATACTTCCTTTCTGGTGAAACCTTCAAAGTATTTAGCTCTGTCATTTGCTTCTAATTTTCACTGCATAATTGAAAGCAGCCAATAATACCTGGGTCACAATATGAACACTGAAGTGTCTTGAAATTTTTTTTGCCGGATGAATTAGACAACCACCCTTAATTTCGTTCTCCCGGCAGTCTCAAAATAACTGCCACAGCATAACACACATGCTCTCTACATAAGTGCTAACAGGGTCTTTGTTTCCAATTGAAACCTCTGAAACCTGGCCTTTATCATCTGCATTCTTATCTTCGGATCTTCAACATTCTGATCTTCTGAGGTCCAAGCAGAATCTTTATGATGTTTTAGGGTTTCTCTAGCCAGCATTTCCAAACCTTTTGAAACTCCTTCAAACAAGTTCCAAAAACTTCTATTTTTTTTTAATTTAATGGGTCTATCGGTACATTTTAGAACCACAAAATCAGGTATGATTACAATAATTACTTCATTCTTGCTCCCAAAATCTGTCTCAGTCACTTTCTTGTCATTTGGGAATTTATTTCAATGGATGGTTTCAATCCATAGTCAGTATGCTCCAGGAGAAAAGCTGGGTGGCAGAGGGCCATGCGTGGAGGAAAACATTCTCAACCCATGGAGTCCAGGAAGGAGAGAAGGAGAATGTGTGGGGGAACTAGGGTCTAGAATACACTCTTCAGGCTATACTCCTTAAGAGTTTATCTTCTAATGTCACATTTAGTCACTCAAATAGGTGAATCTACTAATGAATATAGCATTTCCAGGATCCCATCCCCCTCCGAACACATGACAATTTTGAGGAACATTTTAGACCTAAACTATACCAACCACTGAGCTCCATTCTCAGCCCATGAACTGTTAATAAAATATTGCTGACTGCTGAGTATTAAAAAAAGGAGGTATATGGAGTCACTTACCAAGAAGTAACTTGAGAGACAAAATAAACTGGTGTTTTGAATGTAATCATTAGAACCCAGAATCCTTTACCTGAACCCTAGACCTGCCATTTAGCCCAGTAAAATAAAACAGGATGATAACAACAACAACAACAACATCTAGCTAATAGAGTGTTGTGAGTTAAATGGGTAAATATACACAAAAGAATTACATCCATGTGTGTCACATAACAAACACTCACTTGATGTGACTTGATTTCTTCCGTGGTCTAGTCTAATAGGTTCTTCTTTAAGAACTATGTCCGATTAACTTTTTCAGGGAGTTAACTTCAGACGAGGAAAGACCACTTTCTGCCTTGGCTCTGCTTAAACTTGTACCTGACAAGGTTCTAGAGGATACAGTTTTGACTAGAGATTGGAACATAATGCTCATTTGTTTTTACAGAGAAACAAAAATAATCAGATCCAGTTTTCTGAGAGCCAGGCAAGAGCTACATTTGTGAAGAGTGGTCAAGCCTGGCTCCTCCATCCTGAGAACAAATGAATGATTCTTGGCATTTCTATAAAGTCATTAAACTGAACAACTGTGATGGGAAGGACTGTGTATATGAGCAGGACAAATGAAATTTTCATCCTGAATGTGCTGGAGTCATTTTTTCAGAAGAAATAAAGGCTAATTAATAAAGAATGGCTTTGTTCTGGCAAGGAGAGCTTCTAGGCAATCACTGAGGTGGAAACAAAGTGATACTGACTCAGCCTTACAGCTAGACGTTTTCTGAAAGTACTGGAAACCCTCCACACAACACAAATGCCTTCCTGTCATTTCCTAAGAGGTAGGCAGAAGAAATCTGCCAACCTTTGTTTCAGAGATCTTTTAAAACTTAGAAAAAATGCATTAAAGATTTTTCTAAGGAGGATATAACACCTTAGGACAAGAAGGTATGTCCCTAGCTAAAACATTCAGGACAAACTTAACACCATGCTGGATGGCCATCACTGAGATCAGAAATCTGTCTCAACCCTCTAACTCGAAGTTCTAGATGCTATCCTTCAGTTCTCATTCCAAGTATTTGGCATATCCTGTGATGATTTGGAATATTCGCATAGAAAGGACTTTAGAAATAGCATATTTGAACTCTTTGCTTTGTAGATGAGTCAGCCAAAGTTGGGAGCCCACTCTGTTTTCTGAAATGCAGTGAATCCATCGTGCTTTCAAGAGAAAAGGCAGAGTGTCTGGCCACTGGCTCAGAAAGGCTCACAAGATGTTGTGAGTATGTGATTTTTCCTTTTATTTACCTTGCTCTCCCTGTGAAATAGAAAGGAAGATCTTATCAAGGCTGGAGTAGGGTAAAGCTTGACTAGTTGGAGAACAAACAGTGGGTTGTTAGGAGGTTGTTAGGAGAAGGGAACAGGGTGTGGAAGGTTCTGGCATGAGACAATGGGGTATTTGTCTACGGCAGTGGAGGACTGACCAGACCCGAGATATGAAGTTGTTTCTCAGAGCAGCACTACTGATCTGCTTATAGCAAGGGCCATGAGTTTCAAGTGAGGCCACCAGTAGTGATGGATTTGTGTAAACAGATGAATCCATTAGAAGAGGAAGGTTCAGCACTGATGGAGAATTCTATCTAACAATGTTCAGGGCTTTCTGAGAGTACCACAGTGGCAGCGGAAAGCAGGAACTGGATAGAAGCAATGCAAAGAAGTCACTGCAGTAATCCACCAACCGCATCTTAGCTAGAAGGAAAAGAAGGAACGCCTGAAGGGATGAAGAGAGTAGTTTGATCTAGAGTCAAAGAGCTGGAGACCAATCCTGCTTGTGGAGGGAATACAAAGAAAGCTGGGCTGGAACGTAAATGGCTAGAAGATTCACCTCATGGATGGTGAAGATCAAGTTTTCCTGTTTTAATACTGTGGTCAATGGCAGTATTAATGGCTACAGTCACCCGAGAGGAAGCATGAGAATGAGTTCCATTGACTTGCTTTGAGAGGCTGCTCCCAAATCCTTTGTTCCCAACCACCAGGTTCTTCCTCTCTCCCCAGTTGTTTACACGTTCTTCTGCCATTCCACAAATATCTAGTAAGACCTGAGAGATCCTGGCTCTGAAACTCATTGTTAGAAGTTGTGTCACTACACCCTGCAGCAGAGGACAGGAGAGATCTCCAGGAGCCTAATATTCATTCATTATCTCACTTTCCTTCAAGGAGGGCATCAATTACCTTATTTGTCGGATGAGGAGACTAAATCCATGACAACTACATTACCTGATAAAATCCACACGTCAAGCAGTGTATGTGTGTAGGACTGAGGTCATGACCAGTTATGTTGGGTTGTTATGCTAGAGAGAATTGGAACACTGTGTGGATATCTCTAAACCTCTTGAGATTACATATTTGACCAAGTTGGAATTCTTTTTCATTGTTACTGTTGTTATTGTCATTTTGTTTGGTTTTTTTTTTTTTTTTTTTGATCTTACAAGATTCTAAAAGGGTAGCAGGTTTGAAACATTTAGGCTTTTTTATAGCAGTAGTTTCCTATAACTGGGTTGTGGCACTGGCTTTTAACAGAGACAAGAAGACAGAGGAAATGTATATATTCATGTGTATAGCCTCTTACACTGACAGTATCCTATGACTTAATACAATTTTGGTATTAAAATAGATGCACTTTGAGAGTGTGACATTAAGTGAAGCAAATCAGACATACAAGCTTGCATAGCGTCTGTTATATGAGAAACTCAAATTATAAATAAAGATCAAAATAATAGGTATATAACAGGTAGGAAGACAGCTCTTTCTCAAATAAGGAGGAGATTAAGACAGAGGGAAATGAGAGAGAGAAGAGTGAAAGTGGGTGGATAAAAGGAATTAAGATATATTATGTAAACCTGCACAAGGAATGCAAATATGTACTGCAAAATATACTAATAAAAATAAAGGATACCCTTGAATTGAATTCTTTTTAGTATTAAAATATTTTATTTTTAAAAAATCATTATATGAAGGCAAACAGAAGATAAGAATTTGTTAATTACTTTTAATGTTCTTAGTAGGCAAAATAAATAGTTGGACCTAGATTTGTTCTCAAAATGTTTTTGTTTTTTTTTTTAGGTTTTTTGAGACAGGGTCTCGCTTTGTGGTTTAGGCTGGCCCTGAGCTCAGCCTCCAACTCACATCACAATCCTCCTGCCTCTGCCTCCCGAGTGCTGGGATTACAGGCGTGAGCCACCACGCCCGGCAATGTGGTATGTGGTACTGGTTGCTGCTGGGTGTGAGTCTCCACGCCCAGTATTGTTATGTGGCTACCGGGGAATCGAACCCGGGCCCTTGCGCTTGCAAGACAGGCGCCGGAACCACTGAGCTAACTCCCCGGCCCCTCAAAATGGTTTTAATCATTTTACCAGAGCATGAAATTAAGTCTTGGGACCATTTGTTTAGAGCCCACACCTGGCAAATCTGTCCCGAAGTGACCTGGCCTCAGGCCTGCAGGGAAGGAGGACGTCCTGCCTTTGTGCCTTCTGTATCTTCCCTGAGCCAATGAAATTCAAGGGCTTGGCACTCTTATATTTTCATTAGTGTGTGTATGAACCCACTCCTGAACTGATTTTCTCTATCATTTACACTCAAGAGGATTTGAAGTTGACATGTTCTCTCCATAGTCCCTGAGTTCACAAGAACAGAAACTGTCCACACAGCCTGACATCAGGGCAGAACCTCTCAAGATGGGGTTGCTGGAAGCTCAAGGGGGGGGGGCTTGGAAATTAGCACTCACAGCTGCTGCCTGCTGGGGATGGTGGGCAGCAACCCTGCCTCCCATCTGAAGGTGGTCTCCTGATGACACAGCACTGAGCAAACTCATGGATGCTACCTAGTTCTGTGGGACCGGCAAGCAACCCACAGCAATGGGAAGTTGTATAGCCATGGCTCAAAGTCGAGGAACCGAGGTTTTCTTGGATCAGTTGTTGAACATTACTTGGGCCTTGCTGATAGGGGCCGGGGAGCACTTATCCATTACATCCAAGTAGTATGAAAGTACCAGAGAATGATGAGTTCTCAGAGATCACCATGTTATGGCTACCCTGATGATTTTCTTAAACCAAGATACATAGAACATAGAAAGCTAATCTTGAAAGAAAAACTTTTTGTCATGTTTTAGTTTTCCTCCTTTTTTCCAGTGCAAACTTTTCATTTTATTTTTAATTTTTTAAAAGTTACAGTTGATAGCTCAAAATAATGGATTTCACTGTGATATTTTCATACATGCTTACACTGTGCTTGTCACTGTCTCTTAGCTCCATATCCCCTTTCCTTTGTTCTCTTTTCCTTTCCTAATGTCCTTTCCTGATGTCCTTCTACTTTTATTTCCTTCCCTCATACTCCAAAAATAAGACAAAATGTATCTTTCTAAGTCTGATTTATTTTGGATTGACAATCTTTAATTCCACCTAGTTCCTTGCAAAGGACACAATTTCATTCTTTGTGATGACTGAATAATATTCCATTGTGTATATATTCCACATGTATTTTGCTAGCACATGTGTGTGATATGTAATATAGTCACTGTCAGTCGGTACATGTACATGACACATCTGAATTCCATTCATCCTTTCCCCTCTCTCCATTTCTCTCGCTTTCACTGAACCCAACATTATGTCTTCCTCCTCTTCTCTTCCTTCTTTATGTTTGTATAGGTCATTTTTAAATTCATCATACACCGTATAGTATGTGGTGGCTTTGGATAGAGACTCTGGATTTCTCATACTGCTCCCAATACATACCAGAACCAGTGTTTAGATCTTGGACACATTATTTAATCTTTTAAGCCATGATCTTTTCACCCATAAAAGAAGATAACAATAGCGTTCACCTCTCTAGTCTTGTTAGAAGATTAAATAAGAAATTACCCTTGAAATACTAAAAATGCCTACCATGGAACTGGCATGCAACAAATGTCAACTATTATGGTTAATGTTAAATAACAGAATAGGCAGGAAGTGGGTTGTAGAAACTCATGCCAATCACCTTCATTAGCCACAAGCTGTCATCTTGGTGTGATGAGAATGCTACACAACTTCAGATGGCTAATTTCTACCTCCCGAGCATCCTTCCTGCGCTCCTCAATTGGGGAACAACCTCTAGATGACCATGCCCTTCTGTGTTATAACCTTTGCTCCTTAGTCAGGAACATAATTTCAGGGACATAAGTTTCTAGTTTTACTTAAAGAATAAGACTATACAAATAGAAAATCTGGTTGACTAGAAAAATTTTCTAAAATCCATGAATTCTCTTAGAGAATAATTTGATTCAGAAGTTAGCCTTAGGAGTGCTGTTTCCCTTGTAGCAGAAACGGGCATACTTAAAAAAGGAAAGTTATTTGTTAACAAATAAATGCTACTCTGACTCTAGTTGCACATAAAGCTTATAATCTCCGAGAATATATGTCATACTGACTATATGAAGTTGTACAAGGACTACGATAAAGTATGTTTGAAAGCTTTGGAAGGTTGGGTGAATCTGAGCAGGAAGCACATCACTAGTGTCCCTATTAACAGCAGTGCTCACTAATTTGAAAATTCACTAGGCCATTGCTTCAATTTCATCATGCAAATTTTAGCAGGAGTGAACATATTGCATTTTTTTCAGTTGATTTAAAATCATAACATTTATTCATTAATGCAAAGTAAATCAAGATTTTAATAACCTCAAATGATCGGAAGCAGGTCCATTTTTTAGTAAATTGATTTTAACTTTGTTTTAAAGCAAAGTGAGTTTGGCTTTGCATGAAATCGTTGGAGTTGTGGGACTCTGATCAATAAGGTTTTGCCATGAAGAAACACTTTCATTCCAAAGAAAGCACAACAGCTGCACTTCAGAGAAATTGCAATAAAATGACCCTTTCAAATGATACAGACTTCAGATTTACTCTTTGATTTGAGAAATCTTTGCAAGAAAAGAAATCAAGTGAAAAGATCAAGTAAACAGAACTTCAAACCTTTTTTCTTGAATTCTACATGGTTAAAGAGATGATTGTGTTTGTAACCTACAGGGAAGAAAGGACTTTTTTGATCAACCAATAAAATCCTATTCAATAAACCATGTGTTCTTTTAGGGTTCAAAAACACTTAGAAGTCCATACAATTGTATTTTACCTGCGATTGTTTTAAAATTATGATTTGTATTTTAATTATTATCACAGTGTATTTTAATATTTTCAAAAGCCTTCAGGTTTTGTGAATTCTACAATGTATATTTTTTATCTAAAATTAAAGTTAATATCTAAATTTCATAATTTATTTGTCTTAATTTGTTTGAATAGGAGTACACTTTCATACCTCTAAAAGTGCCATAGGTTTCTCATGTATATGTAAATTTATTAATATGGCATTGAATTATGTACAATTATGTATTCATCATCATACCAGCCAATTTCATCACCTTCAAGACCTCCCTTTTCTGCACTTTAGTGGCCACCCTCCCCTTCTATCCTCCTTTCAGTTTGTTCCAATAATGGATCTGTTTTCTGCCTCTAATATTTTTCCTTTTCATCCTATGAGAGGAAAATATATAGTGTGCAGCTTTCAGGGTCTTTACCTTTTCATGTAGCAAAGTGCATTTAAGAGTAATCCATGTTGGTACATGTATCAATATCTTGCATCTTATTACTGCTGAGTAGTAATCTTTATCTCTACACGTCATAATTTGATTATCTCTCCTCTGTTAATGGAAATTTGGGTTGCCTTTAGTTTTTGACAGCTTATTATAAATACTTGCATATGAGCCATTAGGTAAACATATGTTTTCATTTCCTTTAGGTAGACACCTAAAGACTGTTGGGTCCTTTAGTAAATGTATATTTAACTTCATTAAAAACTACCAAGTTATTTTCCAAGGTAACTGCAATTTTGCATTCCTTCCAGCAATATACAAGAATTCCAATTGCTCTGCATCCTCAGTAGACCTTGATATTGTCGGTTTCATTTTACTTGGGCCATTTAAGTAGGAGTAGTGTGGTATTAATTTTCATTCCCCTAATGACTAAGGATACTGAGTGTCTTTCTGTATGCTTATTTACCTTCTGTATATCTTCTTGGAGAATTAGTTGTTCATTTATCTTGTCCATTTTTATTAGATTATTTGCCTTCTTATTTTGAGTTTGAGGGATCTTTATACACTGTAGATACATGTCCACTGTCAGATATGTGATTAGAAAATATTTTGTTCCCAATGTGTAACTTGATTTTTTCATCTTATTAAGCTATTGTAAAGAGAGAAGGGTGGTTGCATGGAAAGAAGGGATGGGCAATGGAAAAAAGCAAGAACAAAGGTCATGTGCAGGTACAAATTTCTCAATGATAAATGTCAGCATAATTTATTCCTAAGTGTAGCAATAAACTTAATGTATAATTTTTAAGATGTTTTCTATAGAAAAAGACTTCAGTTTTGATCAAACCCAGTTAATGTGTTTTTTGCCATTTTAGATTATGCTTTTTGTCTGTGCCTGAGTCAAAGCAAGGATTTCTTTTTAATGTCAATACTTTAGGAACTTTCCAAAGATTTGCAGTTGAGGCTAGTATTTATTAATTGAAAAAATACAATATGACAAATGTATGACTCACCACAGATACTATTTTTTTTTAAGTATAGGAACCTCTCCACCCACAGACATGTGCTACCACTTGGATAGGACCACATTTTATGTGTAAATTTAGGACTCTCAGCTTTCTAGCAGTGAGTTTTCTTTTGACTTCTTTGTTTCCCCTCCATCAGTTAGGATTCATTGGTGGCAGCATAAACAGATTCTGATCTGGCTTATATTTATCATATGTTCATAGCCTTATTAAAAAGAATATATTACAGGCTTCAAAATGGGCAGGAAGCTACAACTGAAAGCATTAAAAGAATGTCAGCTGCTTTGCTACTGGTGTGGTCAGGCCTCTATGGCTTGGCCATAGTGAGTAAATTTCTGCTGTTTTCATACTCTGCTCAGTGAGTTAGTATTCAAACTCTAGACGAGAATATGATAAAGTGCTTTGGTCTTAGCATGTGATACTCAGCTAAAGAGGTCCAAGTACAGGCATAAAACGGAGTCCTGGCATCAGACACCATGAAATCATAATGTCCTTTGTTTATTAAACCAGGAAACTAGAAATACACATTGATATTTGTTGTGGTTCAGATTTAAAATGTCTCCCCTAATTCTCATGTTTTCAGAAGTGTAGCCTTTGGAAGGCAATTGGGTAAACCACTGATGAGTTCATAAATGAATGTCTTATTTAAATGGTATGGCCTGACTGACGAGGTGGGCCAATGACCTGGAAGATCCCAAAGCATCATTACTGTGAGTTATCTGAAAGTAAAAGGTCCTGGTGGTCACATAAACTAGGAAATACTGTTGATCCATTCTCCAGGATCTATTAGGGTAATAAGCCCTCTAAGGAGTCCATAGGAAGGTACTTACTTAGCTCAGATCTCTGACATGTATTTGCCCACAGCATCAGTTTGATTAACACAAATAATCATCTGCCTGACAGGCTGAGTCCTAGTCCAGCATAGCCAGAGTTAATGAATTTACAGAACAGCATAAGTCCTGGATGGTTCCAGCTTTCAAGAGGTTTTGAAGAGATCAAAGATCTCTAAGACTTATTTTTACCTTACGCTAAGAACCAACATATTATTTGGATTTTCAATCATTAAGATCCAATTCCTGACTCCCACAAGTTAAAGGAGAAAAAGTTTAATTTAGCTCATGTTATCAGGAGATGCAGTACATGGTCAGGCAGGCTTCAAGCCAGGAACATCTTGATTGGAAGGGTGCAGTGAGCAAAGATTCCTAGTTCATGGTGGGAAGGAAACAGAATAGAGGAATAGTACCAGAGAGGAACAGCCTAGAGACCACGTAAGGCACCCAAATTCACATCTCCACAACTCACTTAGATACATCAGCAAACATGCTTTACTAATGTACAAGACATTTCTTAATCATGATTAATAGTCATAGCATAGGCCAATTTTCCCAGAATCTAAACATACAACATACAATTATTTTTCACTTTTATGAAAAAGAAACAAATAGCAAATTTTCTACAAAACTGATTTTGAGAGTGTATGCTTGAATTAAGTATAGCCCACGGTTTTGTAAGATACAGGAACCTAGAGATGATTCTGTCTTAAATTCAGGCTATACATCACATGTACACGTGTGGACATAGGCATTTAACACTTTTCTCCCTATGTCAGAGATAACTAAATTCAGTACCTTTCAACAAACAGCTCAAAGTGTGATATGCTTAGGATCACTTGCAGAAGATCAGAGAGAACAAAGTCACAGATTTTTTGATCCTTGTTCCTGCAAAACTCCTGGGGAATTCAGCTTTTTGGAAAGCCCAGGAATCTTCTCACTGAAAACTACTCATGTGGTAACAACCATCTCATACTGAGCAAAAAGCAAATGACAGTTACTGGGCTTCTTTTAAGGCTTTCCACTCCTCTCCTGTTTGGGCTTAGGCCTCACCATCTCGGAGTCCTTCCTGTGGATTGGTCACTGGTCCCCTGCCACTCCTTTGGCAGGAGCTGCCCTCCAGTGCATCTCTGGGTGAGGCTTCCTGCCAGCAAGCTTCCTGCCCCCCCCATCCCACTGCGCAGCCATCTGGAGCTCTTCCCAGACATTATCAGGAAGGACCGCAAGTCTCTCACTCTCCTCAGGGGGCCACTGCCAAGCTTTCTCAGAGAAATCGTCAGCTAAATCAGTGCCTTTCTCTTTCTGCTTCTGTTTGATTAACTGTCTGCCAGGCACTGTGCAAGGTGTTGGACCAGGGTAATCCTGCCCTTTTGGAATTTATGGTCTAAATGGAAGTACGCCATGTTGACCGTTAATTTAAATTATCTGGCAAGACTGTAGCAGACATATAAACAACCTGCTGTGGAAATAGCATCTAACTAGGGAGCTGTGAGAAGATGCCGATTGGTCCCAGTGTAATTTTCTCTGCTGGCAGAGAGCCCCACACCTGGCATACAGACGGTCTCCAGAAGGTGAGACTTATTTCCTCTTAGAGGAATACATGCCTGATTTGTGCATCCTTTTTCCTGTCACAGATCTCATAACCACTAAGGAGCCTGGGGTTCAGCTCTCAGGACGAGGTGGGGTCCCACCTTCAAAGGATCACAGGGGATCTGAACAGCAGCTCCCTTCTCCAGGCACTTACCTGTTCTTCCTGTTGTGACACTCACACTCCGCTATAGTTTAGGCAGAGTGCCCTCCACCCCCCCACCCCCGAGTTCTGTGTTCTACCGTCGCAGCTTGGCATCACTGATGGGGGTGGAAACTTTAAGAAGTGCCACCCAATAAGAGATTGTTGGGATTCTTTAGGAGAATGTCCTCAAAGAGGCTGTAGGGCATTATCTTTTCTTCTGCCTTTTGCATCCTGGCCATGAAGGCAGCAGCTGGGCTCCACTGTGAGCTTCTGCCAGGGCATCTCTGCCTTGGAGCTGCCAACCGGGGACTGAGTCCCCTGAAACAGCTGAATTTTTCCTTTAACTAGTGGGTATTGAGTATTTTGTCTGAACAATTTGAAAAAATAGTTAAAATACTGACTACCCACATTGTCAAATCCACCATCATTTATGGAGCAAATGAAAATTAAATATCATTAATGTATTTGAGGTATAATTCAATTTTATATTCTAAATTTTTAAAAGTAGTAATCAGAATGCAAAGTTCAACCTCATACTATAATGAGTTTTTAAAATAAGTATCTGTGGTTAGATATATGCATAATTTCCACTCCTTTTAAGCAGGCAGTTATAAACACTAAAATGGTATCATAGATAAGTTTCATAGAAATCTCAGTCTTATTACTTTCATAACAATTTTTATTGTGCTGTAAGAAACACCATTTGGTATGATCATATATCTTATTTCTCTAAGTTCAATTGATTTTTTTCTGAAGATAAAATGTCTGATCATAAGAATGGAGCTATATTATGACACCCCTGTGCTTTACTTCATCTGAAGCTGATTTTCCATTTTTCTTCAGATAAAAGTTAGTCTCTTAAACACTATCTGGCAAGTTGTATTAGGGTTACTAAGTGATTATTGCCAATTCCTACCCTATTTTTGTTAGGCTGAACCATTCGCTTTCCTTTGAAATATGCGTAGATATGGCATCATGTCAGCTCTTAAAAGTTGCTTTGAAAGCATAATGTGGTTCTATAAAGATACTTTTCTCTCTGTCCTGTGATTGGCACAACCCATTCAGGAGCTGCTCTTTCAGGCCTGGACTTTGCCTGAAGATCTGCAGCGAAATTAGTCATCTTCCCATGAACACATGACATAAGCAGCAAATGATTCCTCATTGTTAGTTGTTGATGTTTGGGAGTTATTTGCTATTATAGTACAACATAGCCTATGTTGATAAAGGTACTGGATCTACAAGGTTTTACATGATTTGCTGTCCTCATTATTGATGCACACATTTTTTATCACTGTTCTTCTATTTATTCACTTCTTTTCCACACATGATGACTTTCCTCTGTATTTCTTGGAACATCTAAATATTTTGTTTTTGAGGTCCTTTCCAGATGCTATCTGTTCTGTCTTGAAACTACACTTTTTATCTGAGCTCTGTCATCCTTCCTTCTCTCTTCACATGGTAAATGCCTACTCATTCTTTAGGTATCAAAGAAACTGTTTTTACCTTATAAAAAAGAAAACTATGAAAGCAGTTACTGTAAGTGTATTTTATATGTTCACACAGAAATAGAAATGCGGAAGATACCTAAAAAGTCCCATGTAGAACTTATAGAAGAAAATATACTGGATGTCATGGTAAGAGAAAACACATTGCAAACAAAAAAGAGACCACCAAACAAAAAGATAGGAAATCAGTAGGAACATAGGGATAAGCAAAAATACAGACTGATTTGACCTAATCTATAAAACTCTTTCAACAATACTAATCTGCCTTTTTAAAAGTACATACAGAACATTTGCCATATACACAATATTCTGGGTCTGAAAACTGGGCAATAAATTAAAAATAATTCAAGTCATACAAGTTATGTACTCTAATAATAATAGAATTAAGGTAGAAGTCAGGACAGAAAAATCTTAAATAATCCTGATATTTGAAAACTAAATAGTGCACTTTAAACAACCTACTGATCAAATGGGACATAAGAAAATTATGAACTATTTTGAACTGAATGAATATGAATATACAATATAGTTTCTATGGAATGCACAGCTTACAGGAAAGTTTTAATTTTAAATATAGGGAGTGGAAAAGAAGATCAGTGACTTATGTTTGCATAAGAAAGTAAGTATACAAGAAGAGCAAGATGACATAAAAACCAAAGTAAAGAGAAGGAAAGAAGCAATAAAGTTCAGGAAAAATTAATAATATTTAAAGCAGAAATTGTAGGAAAGATTAAAGGAGCTAAATGCTGATTTAATTGATTAATTAATTAATTTGCTTGTATGTTTTGGTTTTTTGAGACAGCATTTTCTTACACTGTGGCCTTCAACTCACAATGTAGCACAGGCTGGCCTCAAACTCATAAGGATCCTCCTGACTCAGCCTTCCAAGTCGAGTGATTACAAGGGACACTACCACATTCAGTGACTTTTTCTAGAAGATCAATAAAATCAATAAGCTCTACCCAGAGTGATGAGGAAAGATAAAGAGAAGATACAAGTCACAAGTATCAGAATTGAGAGGTGAATATCATTATAAATGATATAAATATTAATAGCATAAGGAATATTATGAGCAACTTTATGTCAATGAACTTGACAACTTAAAAGAGATAAATGTGTGAAAAGATAAACACTAGTAAAGTTCAGTTAAGAAGAGAGGTAATCCCTAAATAGTCCTATTATATACTAAAGACATTGAATTTTGAGTTAAAAAGGTACCTGCAAATAGATGCACATAATAAATGAATTTCACTAAACATTTGATAAAGAAATCATATCAATTCTAAATAATATATCTAAATTTCTGGAAGATAAAGTAATTTCCAGTTCATTTTATGAGGCCTTAATACTAAACTACATTAATACATTGAAAAAGAGAAAATCATACTATATGCTTAATGAACATAGACACAAAATGATTTAAAATCTTTAACAATTCAAATCTATAACAATATAAAAACAAATGGACATCATGATCAAGGAAGATCTAAACCAGATACACTTTTTTCCAAAACAATTGATGTAATTCATCAGATTAACAAAGGAGAATCAAAACCTGTATGCACAATTTTAGGTACAGAAAAATCATTTGGTAAAATGTAATAATAATTTTTCTTAGTAAATTTGGAATAAAAGTGAGTTTCTAGTCTTTGTAAAGAGTAGAAATTGGACATATAACATCATGATTAATAGGAAAATATGGAAAAAATTTCCTTTTTAAGATCAGAAAAAAGGATGACCACTTATTTGTTCTATTAAAGATTATATAGAAGGATATGTGAGCACAATATGGCAAGAGTAAGAAAGGAAGAGATGAGGTAGGAAGGGAAGAAGGCAGAAAGGTGGCCTCTCAAGAAGAAAAAAGACAGTCCTATCTGAAACTATCTACAAAGTGATTATCCATATAAACATAAAAAAGAGTTTACAAAACTGTCCGAACTAGTGAATTAAGCATTGTTGTAAGGTATTAAAAAAAACCCCTGCATTTTTATATACTAGGAATAAAATATTAGAAATTGAAATAGACAAGGTATTTGTAATTGCATCAATCAGTATGAAAGCCTGTTTCATGAATATTACTTCAGTTTTAAAAAATACCTGACATGGTTCCTGGCACATTATAAGCATATAAGAAAAATCAACCATTAGAATTTTTATTGTAGTTGTATTTATAATAACAAAAAGCAGAAGCACTGTAAAAATAGGAAATGTTAGGAAACTAAATTTAAAAGTTAAATTACATCCATTTATTTAAATAGGGTCCCAGATAACCCAAAAATTGAGGCAGAAAGATCATTTAGGTTTAGGTGTAGAAATCAGCCAATACTTTCTGCCATGATGTTTCTGCCCTCAAGCCATCTGTCTATGGACTAAATCCCTGTAAACTGTGAGCTTAATTAAATATCTCCCCCTTTAAAGTATGAGCATTGGATTTTGTGTACACCAGTGGGAAAGCTGACCAACCGGATTGGAATTGAGAACAATTGGTATGTTGTTAAGTTCCGTATTCTTTTTTAAAAACTGATTTTATTGAAGCATTATGATCACATTCAAAGTTGAAAATTCGTACCTGTCCATGACACATCTTGATTTTCATTTTTTCACATTCCTCTGCCCTCCCTACAACCCCCAAGGCTGACATACATAAGCTTTGTTTCCTCTTTTTACCATCAATTTTTTTCTTTCCCTTCTTTACTTTCTCCTACCTGTCCTTTTCTTTTTGAACAGTTTCTTCCAATTTCACAATACCTATCAAATAATTTGGCATTCATTTAAACCTTCAGTGTTAGATACTAGAGAAACTAGATGGTATTTACACATGTGTGTACTATTTCTTTCCCTTATGAGTATGTCCTTTAGATACATTCATTTGAGTATAAATGGCTAAAATTTATTATTCTTTATGGCAGAGTATACTCTATTTTATTTATTTATTATTATTATTTTAAAAAACCATATATCTTCTTTATCCTGTTTCCCATAGATGGGCATTTGGACTGTTTCCAAGATTTATCTGTCACAAACTGAGTTGCTATAAATATGAGTACATACGTCATTGTAATATGATTCTTTTAATTCTTTCATGTATATACCTAGCAAGGGAATAGCAGAGTCCAATATGATCTCTAATTATATTATTTTAGGAATCTCCACATGGATTTCCATAGCAGATGCAGCAGTCTACATTCCCACCAACAGTGAAGTGTTCCTTTCTCCCCACAGCCCCACCCGCATTTGTTGTTGTTTGATTTTATGATAGCAGCTATTCTTTGTGGAGTGAGATGAAATCTCAGTGTTGTTTCATCTACGTCTCTCAAATGACCAGAGATGATGGACATTTTTTCATATGTTTCAGATGTTTTACTTCTTCATCTGAAAATTGTTCATTCATTTCAGATGTCTATTTTTGAATTGGATCTTTAAATTTTGGGGATGATTTTTTAAAGTTCTTTATATACTCTAGATAGTAGTCCTTAGTCTGATAAACAGCTGGAAATAATTTTTGCCATATTGTATGTTGTCTTTTCACTCTGTTGATAGTTTCCCTTGCTGTGCAGAAGCATTTTTAATAAGATATTATCTCAATTGTTGATTCGTTCTGCTAGTTCCAGTGCTGCTGAGACTTTGTTCATAAAGTCTTTCTCTATTCCATTGTCTTCAAGAATTCTACCTAACCTATTTTCCAGCAGGTTTAGTGTTTCTGTTTTAATATATAGGTCTCTAATCTACTTTGGTTTTAGTATGGTGCACGGTGAAAGAGATAGAGCTACTTCAAATCTTTAGCAGGTTGAAACCTACTTTTTCCAGCACTATTTTAAAAAGATATTATTTTTCCTCTGTTGAGAGTGTTTGTCTCCTTTGTCAAAGATAACATAGCTTAGTATATCTGTAACTGTTTCCAGATCTTCTATTCCATTCCATGGATCCTTGCATCTGTTTTTTTCTTTTTTTTGCGGCGGGGGAGGGGGGGGTTGCCAGTACCATGCAGTTTTTACCACAATGGCTTTGTAGAATAGTGGTAATGTAGAATAGTGGCTATGTAGAATAGATGGGGATTGTGATGTCCCCTGCCATGATCTTGTTTCATAGCATTGCTTTTGCTATTCCAAGCCTCTTCTGGTTCCAAATGAATTCATGGATTATTTTCTCTAAATCTGTGAAATATGCTGCTAGGATTGCACATGATAGTATGGGCATTTTGATGATATTAGTTTTTCCTATCCAGGCACAAAGTATGTTTTTTCATTTTCTGATATCCTCTTTGATCTCTCTTTTCTGAATGCTGTAGTTTTCAGAGTAGAGGTCTTTCACCTCTTTTGTTGATTAATTACTAGATATTTAATTTTTGGGGATACTATTGTGAAAGGAATTAATTCCTGATTTTCTCTTTCAGAGAGTCCATTTTTCATATATAAAAGGCTATTAATTTATTTTATGTATAAAATTCTATGCTACTATATCTGGTGATTAAGTCTACCAGTCTCTTGGCTGAGTTTTTAAGATCTTCTGTGTAGAATAATGTCATCAGCAAATAATGACAATTTAACTTCTTCTTTTCCTATCTTTATTCTTTTTATTTTTTTCTTATGGTTATTTGCTGTGGCTAATGTTTCCAGCACTATGTTGAACAGGAGTGGTGATAGTGGCCATCTTTGTCTTGTTCTGATCTTAGTGATAAATGTTTCAGTTTAGACTATTTATTATGATGGTGAGGGTTGGTTTTTCATAAATAGCTTTTATCAGGTTGAGATAAAAACCATCTGCTCAAATTTTCTGTTTTTTTTTTTTTTTACCATGAATTGGTGTTGAAATTTTAGAACACTTTTTCTGCATGTATTGAAGTGATCATTTCTTTTTATCCTTGACTTTATAAATAAAGAGCATTATTTTTATTGATTTATGTATGTTGACATCCTTGCATCCCTGGGATAAATTTAACTTGGTCTAGGTGAATGATCTTGAAGATCCTCTGTATTCTGTTTGCCAGGATGTTGTTGAGGATTTTTGCATCTATGTTCATTAGGGAGGCTGGCCTGTAGTTCTCTTTTTTAGTTTAGTCTTTCTGTGCTTTTGGAATCAAGGTAGTGGTTGCTTCTAGGAATGAATTTGGGAGTATTGTTTCCCTTATTATTTCATTAAAAAGTTTGAGAAGTTGGGACATTAGCTCTTTTCTAAAAGTCTTGTAGAATTCAGCAGTAAAACATTTAGGACCCAGATTTTTCTTTGTCAGTAGGTTTTTAATTGCATTTTCAATTTCACTGATAAATATTGGGGTTTTTGCATTTTTATATCTTCTTTGTTCAACTTTGAATGGTCATAAATATCTAAGAATCTACCCATTTCTTATGTGTTTTCCATCTTATTGGAGTACAGGTTCTTAAAGTAGGTGTTTATTATCTTCTGAATTTCTGCTGGATCTGTGCTGATTTCCTCCTTTTTATTTCTTATTGCATGGATTTGATCCTTTTCCTTCCTTTTTTTTTTTTTTGGATAGGTTTGCCTAAAAGTTTGTCAATTTTATTTATTCTCTCAAAAAACCAACTCTTTGATTCAGTGATTTTTTTTGTAACATTCTCTTAGTCTCCACTGCATTAATTTCTTTTCTATTACTTATAATTTTCTCCCTGTACAAGCTTTGGGTTTATCTTGCTTCTCCCTCTCTCTCTCTTTCTCCCTCTCTCTCTCTTTTAGTATCTTGAGGTTCAGCATTAAGTTGCTTATTTGAGCTTGCTCTGTTTTCCTAGGATGGATATTTAATTCTATGAATTTCTCTCATAGAACTGCTTTCTTTGTGTCTCATAGATTCCTATATGTTGCACTGGCATTATCAGTTAGTTGTAGAAACTGTTGATCTTCTTCTTTAATTTCTTCTGTGACCCACAGGTTGCTGAAGAAAATGCTATTCAATTCCCATGTTTTTGTGAGGTTCATGGAATTTCTTTTGCTTTTTATCTCCAATTTCAAAACACTATGGTCTGACAGGATAAAGTGGATAAGTTCAATTCCTTTGAATTTACTTAAACATGTTCTAGGAGCTACCATGTGATCTATTTTGGAGAATGATCTACGAGCAGCTGAGAAAAAAATGTATATTCTGATTTGGGGCAGTTAAATACTCTCTAGGCATGTATTAAATCAATTTGCTCAAAAGTTTGGTTTAATTCAAGTATTTTATTATTGATTTTTTTTTTTGTCCAGTTGATCTGTGTTTGTGACAGTGGGGTGCTGAGGTGTCCTACCACTATTGAAGTTTCTTAAGTATTCCTTGTCTTGAAAGTGTCTTATTTCACCTTTAATTTTGAAAGATAGTTTTGCAGGTTACATCAATCTAGGCTTGAGATTTTATTTTATTTATTTTTTTTTTTTTTCATTTAGGGCTTGAAATATTTTACTCCAGGGTTTCCTTGACTTGAATATTTGCATTGGAAAGACTGCTGTGATTCTAATGGGCTTTCCTTTGTATGTCACTTGTTTCTTTTCTCTCACTAGTTTCAATATTTCGTTCTTCTACTGGGTTTCTGGAATCTTGGTTATTATACGCCTGGGTGTAGATTATTTTAGATCACAGTAATTTGAAATTCTTTGTGCTACCTATATGTCCTATCTGTATGTTAAGTCCTTCTCCTTTCCCTGTAAATTTTTCTACCTTTATATCTGCAAACCATTTTTTAAATATATATTTTTCTCTGTCTCCTGTTTCTTCACTGGCTCCTGTTAGTCTTATGTTACTCTCCTTTCTCTCATCAAGCAGCTCCTGGATTGATTTCTCATGCTCATTTGTTATTTTCCATAAATTATTCTTTTTCTGTTCACTTTCAGCAATCTTATCTTTTATGTCTAATATCTGGCTTCCTGTTCATTCATCCTATTTTGCAAACTTTCAGTGGAGGTTTTCATCTTCTGGAATTTCTTTGAAGCTGTTTAACAGATTTCATTACTTTTATAAACTGAAATTCTATCATACTCCTGATCTCTTCTTTAGTGTCATTAATCATATCTTTTACTTTGTGCACTGTCTCTTTTTTTAACATGAGAAATTATTTCTGATTTCCGTTTTACTAGATTCTCTTTTCTGTCTACAAGTGTCCTTGTGTTTGAACTTCAATTCTCTATATTCTCTTTTCCCTGAATTCTCCTATGGTGATGATCTTTATGTCTGGGTTTTTGAATTTTTTTTTCTCATTTCTATTATTTTTGTTGTTGCTGCTGTTTTTCATTTAATTATTGGTCTGATATCTGGGCAAAATTTATTACAAGTCTCTGTCTTCCTAATATCTGGAGCCACTAAGAGATAGCTACTTCCTGTGGCATCTTCTTTAGTTATGTAATGGCCCTTAAGTGGTCTTAGTTCTGGCAGATCATGAAAGGTACTTAAATAGAACAATAATACCACCTGAAATAATGCAATCAGTATCATCAACAGTATTAAACATAGTACAGGAAATGACAAACTGTGTCAATCACTATTCTGATAACTTTAACTTCATGAATTAGATTTGGGACCATAAGCTACAATTTAGAACTAACTACAAATATGTTTACAACACACAGTTCCTTTAATATAGTAGTATCATCCTTTGGGAATAATGGGTCACCAGGGAGGGAATATTTAGAGATAGAAGGAGGAGAGATTTGAAATAGGATTGGAGGACATATAAAGATCATACCAACCCCAGAAAACTAATACACATGGTAGGACAAAAGAAACAGAAGGGACAAATACAAAACAGAGCAGACTAACAACAGCAGGACCACTGGAAACTACTCACCCTCCTATATTAATACAGAAAAAAAGAGAGAATAGGGAGGAATAAAATGGATTAGCTTCAGGGAACTAATACTGACTGGAGGACAAGGAAGGATGCAGGAATGAAAGGAGAATAGGGGTACCCAGCAGTAACAGGCTAACGAGAGATTATGTTCCTTCTTCTGCAAAAATAAGAGCAATTGAGAGAAAGCCCAAAATTGGAGACTCAACAATGAGAAAGTAGAGAAATGAAGAATAAAAGAGGTCAGAAAAAAAGAAAGAAAAATAACAACAACAGCAATAAAAAAAATCAAAAGAGTCCTTCCAAGCATGGAACTGCTATCTCCTGTAGATAACATGGTAGTAGCACAGACTGGAATTGACCAGTCACAGGAAGACAGTTTTCATCCTTTGGAATTCAGTCTAGGTTTTGGATATAATGCCTGAGTTGAGCTCAATAAACTCCTGTAGGCCCGAGTTCTGCAAGAGTCTTTTAGGTGGTACTGAATCCATAAACTCATCAATGGCTGTAGTTGACAAGAATTATTTACTTCTCCAATAGGTTCTTTTTGATATGGCAGACAGGCTAGAGTCATGCATTGGGGAACCCTGTCTAAGTTCCAGAACTGCTTCCATGCTTCTCCAGTGTGTGCTGCCAAGTAGATGGAGTCTCTGTAGACTATTCCTCCCACACTATTCCATGAGAAGCTAGGGCCTAAGTGTTATGCAAAGGCAGGCCAGACCAACGTGCCAAGGTCTGCCTGCACAGCAGTAGCATTTACTCAGTGTGTGGAGACAAATTGACTGAGTCTCTGTGGGTTCCTCCTCCCACACATTTGCTTGAGAGCTCAGGGCCTGAATGCTATGGATTGGTGGTCCAGACCTGCAGGTCAGAGGCTTGCCAACCCAGCCTAAATTCAGTGTTTTTAAAACTCATGTTCATTATTCAGAAAACTCACAATAAAGAGTATGTCTAAAAGATCAATTTCCATCCTTTACATCCAACTCAAGTTTGATCATAACTCTCCAAAAGCTAAAACTTTCAATTTCTCAAGCTAGAACACTCAGAACCCAGATTGATTCAAGATTAAATGTATTTTTGTATCTTAGAATTCAAATAAAGCAGATGAAACTTGCAATTTGATTTCTACAATTTTCACCTGAATTTATTCTCAAGCTTTTTTGCCTAAAGTCTACACTCCCTTGTGTACCATTATCTGTTCTATACCTTCTCACCTATAGATTTTACTTTTTCTGTCTCCCTCACGTAACTTCACTTCGCAGCTCTGATCTTCATGTCCTATCCATATGAGGAAACTGAGTTCCTGGATAATTCCCTCCTTATTCCTAGTTCCAACTGTCCCAATAATTCCATGGCTGTCTACAGGTCACCTAGGCTTATTCTATCTGGCATTGACTACTCTCGCACATGTCTGACTCCTCACCCCACTGAGCTAGCAGTGTAACTTACTCATATTTGTAATCCCCAAGGAATCTGGCAAAGATCTGTGCTCTGATCTTGGTAGGTATTCAACAAATGTTTCTGAACCTGGTGCAATTTCTGGTTATGAAATTGAGTATAATTTTAGAGGGGTAACTGATTCAGATGTCAGGGCATAAATATTTCCTGTAGCTCCTATGGTGAAGCAGACAGTGCTCTGCTATGTGCATTGCAGATGCTGCTACATTCTGTTTAGTGCATCCTTAATCACTCCTAACCTGCAGTGTTTTAGGCACACAAAATGGATGAAATGGAGATGATATACTGTTTACAGATAAGTCACAGTTAACACAGAGTATTTTTTACTTGAAACAACCATAAATAATTCCTTTCTTCCTTAGCACTAATACAGCCAGAGAGCTCTTCTCATAGTCACATAATCTGACCATCAGGTTCTTATGTACATTAATCAAGCTAATTTTTCATGTATATGATATACGAGCCAGGGTCCACAAATTCAGTATTAGTAATACTCACTAGATTACTAGATTACTGTGTTATTTTTCATTTTGACATTTGAATAATGAGAGATTTCATAAAAGGCTAGAATGCAGATGTTTTTTTGTCAAGTATCAAATTTACCTATAGCTAGATTAAGGACAAGACCAGTAAGTTAGGTTTGAGATGGTGGGGCCAATTTTAAAAAGGTACTAAAATATTACTGTGTTTGAAATTTGTGTCTATTAACCTATATTTAGGGTGAGATACAACTTGTCTTACTCTTTTTGAGCTAGACAGTACCCTGTAAATGAAACAATAGAGGTAATAATAATAGAAAAATTAGTATGAACTGAGCATTCCTAATCTGTCTCAGATTTGAAATGCCTGTAGGTATGAAACTTTCTGAGTGCTGACCTGATGTTCCAAGAGGAAAATTTCATACTGACATTGTGTGATGAGCTTCAGTCAAAACACAGGTACCTACAAATGCTATCTACAGTTACCTGCTGCTGTCCCTGGTGCTGGCCAGTGCCTTGTGAACCAGTGCGGGACAGGAGGAAAGCACTCAGAGCACCAGACTCTAGGCAGCTCTGAACTTGGTCATCCTCAGCAGTCAGCTGGGGTGACAAGACTGACCTGACTGAGGAGAAGACAAGCGCTCAGGAAGAGAATTTTACTTCAGGACTGAAGCGTGACTCTACTGGAGAGTCTAGGTGAGAAGTATCGTTGGCAGACGCGAGTGGTGGGGTGGGAGTTAAACCAAGATCTCCAGAGGGTGCCTGAAAAGCTCAAGCTGAGGCCAAGGAGATGATGTGGTTCGTATTTCATGGTGGAAGGCCAGATTTGGTGGAGGGAAACTTCAGAGGATGGATCTGAAGGGGATAGCATTCAGTTCAGTGACTTGGTAAAAGTACAGGGAAAATAGGAGAATGAAAGAAGAAATATTTGGAAAAATAAAGGAGGAGAGAAAAGTGAGATAATAGATTATATAAAGTAGCAAAATGAAATTAAGAGAATGAGATAAATGTAACTGAAAAGACCAAATAAGAAAAAGAAACACAAAGAAAAAAATAGAGGAAAAATCTTTAAAAATTAAAAGCAAAAAGAAAATATGGTGAAAAAGTGAATCTATAAACCCCAAAAAGCCAATAGAGAAGAAAAATTTTTTTAAAAAAAGAAACAAATGAAGCTTATGTACATATGGGGCAGGGGTGGTAGGGTGCACAGGGCTATGAGAAATGAGAATTAAGTTGTGTCATATACTGGTACAAATTCTCATTGTTGAGTGCAATCATGATGTGTATATGTAATGTACCAATAAAGATTCAATCAAGAAAAACAAACAAACAAACAAAAAATAAGTAAAGGAGTCCAGAAATTCCTCTATATTTTCAAACAAGTGGTTTCTTTCCAGGACCTGTAGTCATGGATCTATCAAATCACATTTTTCTCTGCCTGGCTTTCTGGCCTGTGGGCTTGTGATGCGCTTCCACTATGTTGCTGGGGTGACTGTCCAAGTGGAGTGGGTCCTGGCTCACGTTGCTAGACAAGGAAACAATCAAACTTCCCATCTGCTTGGGGTGTAAGCAGCAGGGAAAGGGTTCAAGCAGACCACTGGACTTGCTGCCAGCACTTTCAGACCCTGCCACCTCTGAAATCCAGGCCTGCTGTGCCTAGCTCCTCACCATGGAATTCCGTGCCCTGTGTCCTCAGCCTGAGTTTGAACTTCCCAGTGGATCTACATCCAGCTCATGCTCCTCCCACAAGTCTCTACTGGGCCTGTCTATTACCCAGTCACTGTAGGACAGTAACACTGAAAACCTTGCAGTGAAGTTGTTTCGTAGTTTTTCTGTGACTCAGTTTTAAACAATCAGCTCTTTGCCAAGATGGCTCTTCATTAAACACTCTCTGGCAATATGACAGGTTCTACGCTAGACTGTCATCCAATTTTAGACTACTGTGCAGAGGAACCACTCTTGAAGTAAAACCCAACACTGTTTTTGCAGTTTACAATAGTCTTGGTGTTTTCTTAGACCACTACTGCTGGCCCTGTCCATTGTTTCTTCTTGGAGCTCCTGAGCCTGGGAGCTTAACTTGTGTTTGTGGAGACAAGCTCCTTTCCCTAACCATTGGGGCAAGTTTTCCAGGCTGCCTCATCCTTTTCTCTGCATCCCACTCTGTGGCTTCTCAGTACCTTCTAATTCTTCTCTTAGCTCCCTTCCAATTCCAGGAGATCTGCTTCTTTTGTTCTTTTCAGTAACTGGCTTTTTTCCCCCCTGTTTTCTGGATTCCTGATCTTGGAGAGGGTATTTTTTTTTTCTGATCATTACTTCACATTTTTAAAATTTTCAATTAACCTAGATAACTATTTTTGGCTATTCTTAGAGAGCTAAGAGTTCTTTATCCTTTCATCTCTGCTCCATCCTCCAATACTAACACCCATCCACACATCACAAACACATTTCCCTGAACTTTCTTTTTAGGATCTTTAAGCATCATCCATTTTACCTGGCCTTCTGCCACCATGACAGAAGTCAGAAGCCAACACGGATGTATAGTAAGAAAAAACTGTAGTAATCTCCAGCTATTTTGATCAAATTTTCAATGCAAAAATAAATCTAGTTCTCAAATTTTTTATTTTTATTGGTTTTCAAAGAGGTTATGCCTGTCTCCAGACTTCCCTTCCAACGTTATGAAAATAATATCCAACTTAGAAAACTAATAACTGAATGTGATCCATAACTCAGTTTCATTAATATGAGAAATATCCTCAGAATCTCTACATGGGGAAAATCTGAGAAAAATAGAAGGCCTGGTATAAGACTAGAATTCAGGGCCGGGGAGTTAGCTCAGTGGTTCTGGTGCCTGTCTGGAAAGCGCAAGGGCCCGGGTTCGATTCCCCAGTAACCATATAACAATACTGGGTGTGGAGACTCACACCCAGCAGCAACCAGTATCACATACCACAGTGACGGGCATGGTGGCTCACACCTGTAATCCCAGCACTCGGGAGGCAGAAGCAGGAGGATTGCTGTGATGTGAGTGTGAGGCTGAGCTCAGGGTCAGCCTGAACCACAAAGTGAAACCCTGTCTCAAAAAAAAACCTAAAAAAAAAAAAAAAAAAAGACTAGAATTCACACAGAGTTTTCTTACTTTTTCTGCTGTTGAGAGGAATATTCTGAAGCAAGTGAAGGCGATATAACCTATCACCCATGTACAGTGGCTGCTATCTTACTTGCATGAGAATCAGACAGAGATACGCTGTACTTTTCACATTGAGCAAGGTGACACTGGAGAACTCAACTTGCCATCAGGGACATATACACCCTGAGTTATTTTCTAAGAAGAGAATGGATAAATATTGTGGTTAATCCAGTGTCACTCTTGTCTTTGACATCTCTATGGATAAGAACATTGGCAGGAAAATATTGAAACTGTGGCCTCACTGGGTGAGCACTGGACAGAGAAAGCCAGAGAAGCAAAAAATGTTTTCTCACATGAAGTTGTAGAAAAAGCCAAGTTTTGAGAGTTTGCTTTTAAATCTTCTTCACTGAACACAAAAATCTTTTCCATTTTAAATGGAAATTTCAAATTTCCTTCCATTGACTGAAAATAAATGCCTTAGAATTTTCAGAGAAACTGTGCCAAGAGGATATGATTGATTACTTATTTAGTATAAGGAATGGGCTCACATGATGATTATGGACACTGGAAAGTCCCAAATTCATAAAATAACAACCTAGAGACCCAGAATAGCTTCTACTGCAACTCCAGTCCAAAACTGAAAGTTTGAGACTGATGAACTCATGATGTAGCTCTAGTCCAAAGACTGAAGCCTGGGAAAAGCTAATACTTCAATACAACTTCAAATGCAAGAAAAAAATCTGATGTCCCAGTTTGAAAGATATAAAGCAGGAGTTCTATATTAGTCAATGAAGATTAGTTCTTTGGTTCTTTCCAGGCCTTCAGCTCATTAGGTGAGGTTCACCCTCCCTAGAGAAGACAATCTTCTTTACTCATGCTACCAATTTAAATGTGAATCCCAGAACTGCCCGCACAGAAACTCCCAAAATAATGTTTAGTCAAACAGTTGAGCACTTTATGGCTCAGTGAAGCCAACATGTAAAATTAACTTTCCTATGTAATATGAAATAAATAGGACACAGATGTGCAAATACTGTATCGTTTCTCTGGTATGAGAAACTGAAGGTGTGAATGAAGTCCAAAATGTAAGATAAGTATTGTGAAATAAGAAAAAAGGGCAAGGTGAGGAGCTAGGTGAGACAAGGGAAAGCAAAGAAGGAAAAGAAAAAAAGTTGATGGTAAAGAGGTAAAAAACAGAAACAAAGCTTATGTATATGGGGGGTGGAGAGCTGTAGGAGGGCAGGGGAATGGAAAAATGAGAATCAATATGGCATGTACAGGTACAAATTCTCAATGAGGAACGGGGTCACAATATATCTCTAAAATGTATCAAGAAATTCAATTTATTGAAAAACTTTCTCTGTAAAAATTGTTATTTATAATTCAAAATTCTCATTTCAAAGTCACAGGTACTGCAGTTATACCAGACTTGCCACCAGTTTTCTACTAATCATTAAATAAGTTGCTTACTGCTCATCTTTTATTATTGTAAAACTGAAAAAAAGCAAGTTGATTACCCACTTCTTGAATTCTTAAATGATGAAAGTACTTTTCGTAGATTTTAATTACAGGAGGCTTGCCTCTGTAGTTTCTTCCCTCTCTATTGGGCTAAGTCTCTTTCTTTGAGAAAACACTTCTCCTAGGAACTGAGAACTGAGTATTCAAACTGTTCTTAGACTTTCAACTCTACATAATATTTTGATAATAAAGCCCTCAAGAACATCAAGGTACTTCCCAAAGTTTTATTGAAATTCTAGATATTACTTTTAACTGTATTTTAAGAGGTGATCATTATACTTTATTAAACCGAACAGATGTTAGTGTAAGACAGAAACAAAATGCAGATACAATTATGCTATACACATAGTGCAAGTGTTCAGTCTCTGGGTTTCGTGGAGCTTCCAGGAGCAAGCGACAGTATAAAGCAATGCTGAGGATCTCCGCTTTGTACAACAGAAGATCTGTTCTCACCGAAATAAAATCAAAAATCTGAAAGTGCACTTCCAGAGCTGCAAATGTAGAAGGAATTGGAGTGAATTTTTAAATCCAACTTTTTAAAGCACTATGTCTTTTTTAAAAAAATATACTCTACATTATGACAGGGGCTCATATCAAGCAATATTAAATTTTTAAGGACTTAACATGTTCTCCATGGCTTGCGCTACTCATGGTACATGAACTGTGGCCTGCTAGATAATGTGGTAAATAGTGTCTCTTATATGTTGGGATGAGGAGAGTTCAATATCAGCACTGAGGAAAGTTCTCAGAGAAATTCACACAAAGCTTAAACATTTTCTAAAATTTCTAAATTTCTAAATTTTCTAAAAATTCCATTATGAGTTATTGCCACACCCTAGCAAGGGTAAAATTTAGGAAGAAACTGACCAAATCAAATATCGGTGCTCTCATGCTCTCTCCATTCGAATGGAAAATAGAACCACTTTAGAAAGCAGTTTGGTGTCTTTGACCAAATTAAATATTTACCAGCTGTGCGATGCCATTTTTAACAGTTCCATTTCTAGGTATCCAAGAGGAATGAAAGCATGCATGCAATTAAAAAAAATACATGTAAAAATGTTCATAACGGTTCTAATCAGTTGTTATTGAAAATAGCAAAAAATCTACAACAACCTCAATATTCACCATCAGATGAATTGATCAGTTGTGACACAGCCATATAATGGGCTGCTGCTGATAATAAGAAACAGTGAACTGTTGATATATCCAGCAGATGGATACATTTTTAAAGCATTATATTAAATGCTGAAAGTCAGACACAGAAGAATATATATTGCTTAGTTTTATTTATGTAAACCTCTATGGTGTAAGAAACCAAAAGGGTAAATAAGGACCAAAATACATAATAAACAATAGGAAATAGAAAGAAAATGTTCAAATAGGCAGAAGAATCAGAGAAGAGGTAAAGGAAAAAGAAGGAGGGGAAAAGAATAGAAGGAAAAAATGGAAACAAAGATTTGCAAATAAGGAGAGGAAGAAGGGTTGCATGGAGAGGAAGAGATTGGGGGGAAAAGAAGACTCAAGATATGTTACATATAAGTATAAATTCCCTATGATGAATGTTATCCTTGTGTATATACAGTGTACTAACAAAATTAATTTAAAACTAAAAAATGACCCTTTAAGGCAGTAGTGGTGAACCTATGGCTCACGTGCTACAGCAGGCACACGAGCTTGCTGTCAGCACATGAGTCAAGTCATCCCACAGCTGGGCATTGGACAATGGCTGCTTTCTCTAAACTAAAACCTCAGTGTTCAGGTTGAATTGAACCACTAGCACTTTGCATCTATAAGTGCACTTGCACTTATAGATCAGACAAGTGGGTTGTGGTTGCAGTTTGTCTTTAAAGGTTAGTTGTCACTTGTCTAAGACAAGCAACATGCATCTCCACTGACAGAAAGCAGATTGCTGTTTGCCTGGGCTGTGGATAGCGACATTGACTGCAAATATAATGACGCTTTTCGATGTGGTGGAAATATTCTGTCTCTTGATTATGATGGCAGTTATGTAGTATATATATTTGTGCAAATTCATCAAGTTGCACTTTAAATGAGTAGATTTTACTAAAATTACATTTTGTTGTAGTTGTTTGTTTCCTGTAAATGGACTAAAATCTTGGACAAGCCCTTTTAAAAGGAGAATATCCCACTGGTCAATAAGCATGTGAAAGTATGCTCTATGTTATTAAGAAAACACTAAAAACACAGTGAGATGCCATTATACATCTACCAAAATTGCTAAAATGTAAGTGCCTGACAGGTTTTGGTAAAGAGAGAATAACTGTGAGATTTATGAAATGACACAACTACTTTAAAAAATACTTTAGAAATTTCCATTAAAACTAAGTATCGCCTATCTTATACATCAGCAATTCCAGACACAAGAATGTTCACAGTAGCTTTATTAATAATAAACAAAAACTAAGAAAACATAAAAAAATCAATAGAATGAATGCGTAACATTATGGTGTATTCACACAATAATATACATTGTGGATAAACTACTGATCCACAAGGCCACATGTATGAATCTCATAATTATGTTGAGTGGAAAAACCAGACACCAAAAATTCTGTGTGCTTCCATTCAGTTCAAGATAACGGTAGAAGCAGGAATAGTAATTGCCTCTGGAGAGGTCTAATCTGAGAAGGACATAAGTTCCTTGCAGTGACCAAAATTGTTGGTGACCTTTAAAATTTTTTTATTAAAGCCATCTTGTTCCACTTATGTTCTTCTAACATCCTTCCTTTATTTGATTTCCTTGATGGGCTGGTTTAAAATACTTCCTTCAAGGTGACAGGCACCTTGCCTGGAAATAACTGGGTTCTCTTGGGAGGTGAAAGATCATTTTGTAAGCAAAAGCTGACAGATGTGAATAGCAATTTTAACCAAGAAAAAGATCATATATATTGGGGAATTCAATCTCCAGTCTTGTTAACGAGCTGACAGAGCCTGGAGAAGGAATGCAGATTGGGAGAGAACCAATTTCTCCCTGCCGATCAAGAAAACCAAAGTAAGAGCTCATGAATATTGATTCTAGACTGGCTTTCTCTCTGTAGAGAAAAATGCAGACACAATACAATTCATAATGCAGTGTTGAGATGCAGCCAGTAGCTGCTGCTGCTAGATTACAAACAGCTCAGCACACTGAAACCTAGATGTGTTTCTTCACTTTCAAATCATGTTTCTGAGGAAAGAACCTATTTCACAAAATGGTTGTAAGACCTGTGAGAGGAATTCTAAGTTGAATTGCAAGGAAAATAAGAGTCTGCCACATATTCAGTGCTCAAAACTTAAAGGAAAACTAAAGAAATGCTTATTAGAAAAACATGGACAGGGTGCAATTCCAGATCTAGTCTATTTTTCATGTAGAGGATGATAGATAGGAGCTATCAGGAAACAGAGAAATGAAAAGGGGCAAAGGAAAATTGACTAGCTGTAGACAAATGCACTACAAGAGCTTTAAAACTTTCTCTTTTCATCAATTAGCGGGGCTCTTTGGTGGAAGATGTAATTTTTCCCAAAAGAAAATGCCACATTTCATTAATTAGGATGATTTTTGTTCATTGCAGAAAAAGTACAATTCAATGATGGATTTGATTAGCAGGGACAGAGTTAGACATTGTTCTTTGAAAATGCCTGCTGAGTGAAAGCCAGGGTTCAGATGACACACGTGGAGAGCAGTGGTGTTGGTAATGAGTTATCAACTTATTATGTTAGAAAGAAATCCAATTGCTTCTACATCAAAAAGGAAAAAAAAAAACCCAGATGGAGGTATTTAGTGCTCAATAAAAAGTATGCTCTGACTCGGTGTGTGTGTGTGTGTGTGTGTGTGTGTGTGTGTGTGTGTGTGCGCGCGCGCGCGCATGCACACAAGAGATTAGTAAAAATCACATTTGTTATTCCACTTGATAAGGCAACCACAATGTGTCAGAACATAAAAGTACCAAGTAAGAAGCCTCTCCCCCACCCTGGAGAAATGACATTTGCAAAGTAAACTCTACTCTGCGCTGGTTATTTCAAGAGAAAAAATTATATATACTTACCATATAATTTTCACAGCAAATTCTTTCAGTGATTCTCATCCTTGAGAAGAACTTTAATTCTAAGAATTTCTTTAATCAGAACATCACTAAATGCAACACTTTCAACTGTGGGGCACATGGTACAGTTGTGTCATATTCAATGCAGGAATGTAGTAACTTTTGCCCCATGAAACTGATTTGCTTCAGATAGAAGTACATGACAGAAAGAAAGCAGTTGGTTGGTAAAGAAATTCCGAGGAATAAGAACCATTCAACAATTTTCTCAGTACCCAGATTCCCTCCGGATCAGAATGTAAGGACTCTGGAAGAAGTCATGGCGACATGCCTGACCATTCTCGTTTTCTGGACTAGAATCTCCTCTGGACTGAAATTCTCACTGAAGGGAAATTCCCAGGCTTGCTTCTATTATTTTTTAAATTATTATTATTATTTTTTAAATTTTTAAATCTTTATTGGTACATTACATATACACATCATGATTGCACTTCATAATGGGGATTTGTACCAGTATAAGACACAACTTAATTCTCATTTTTTCCCATAGCCCTACCCACCCTACCGCCCCCTCCATATACATAAAATGTGTTTCCTTATTTTTTTGTTACAATCTCATTATTCTTCCCCCAGGTTTCCTTCTAAAGTGAGTGTGAGCCTGAAATGAACAGATCTATTTATTTAGTTCTCCCTTATAAAAATGAAACCTGCTGCCCCTTTGCTTTCTCTCACTTTTTTTCATAGTTCTGATCACTGGAACAACATGGAGAAAATCTTATCTTTTTTGACAAAATTTTGATGTGTTTGACATTATTTACATAATTGTCTCTCAAATTCAAACTACATTAATTAGGATGATTTTTGTGCCCTGGTTCTTTGAATTGTCTCTTGAAAAACACTTCTTTTTTTTCTTGGTTACGGTGGTCTAGAGTCCCTGAATTTGCTAGTATGTATTTTAATTTTGAACCTTCCTAGTTGAAATAAATATTTTAGCTGTAATCAGGTCAATACAGAAACTTATGAGGATTATTACTTTCTGGACAACTATCCTATTAATGCAATTTAAAAATTTTTAGCAAATACACCAAATTGTTGGCTTACATTATGAGCATACAGAACTCTCATATCTTTCTCACACAAAGGGCTGCCAAACCACATCTCCCCATTCCGAATTTAGGCAGTTGAACTTTTAAACATATACACAGAACAGATTTGGGTTTTGCCTATTATTTCACCCTGCCAAGAATGTTTTGATTGTTGATTTTATCATCACTCATATTCACTATCCTTTCCAGCTTTCTGTCATCTCCAAACTTGATAAGAATGTCCTCTATGTCTTCATTAAGTCTCTGATAAAAGCGTTCAACAGGATAGAGTTCTATTATTTTCCTCTAGAGATCATCTTCAGGTTTCATGGGTTGTCCACCGAATATTTCTGAGCATCTCTTGTGTACCAGAAACCATGTGAAAAGAAAAAGAAATGAAGTGTAAAACTTTTTAAGATATAGTCTCTGACTTTAGAGAACATTTGCATTTAAAAGATAAGTCAGTCTAGTAACATTTTTTAGAAGAGGATTCTTGGGACATTTTATACATACATTATGGTTACATTCAACATTGAGAATCTGTACCTGTACATGACACGTCTTGAGAAGAGGATTCTTAAGCAACAATCATTCTGTGGGCTAGAGTGGGGGGAATTTAACCTCAGTGCTACCCCTACGTGCCAAGTGCACCAAGTGCAAATTCATGAGTTAGATCCCCCAAACTGGGAAAAAAATAAAATAAAAATCACTCTGTGAAACTAATGTCTTTGCATTATAACATACAAAAGAATCTGTGTAATATAATGTATAACTAACCAAGAATATACTAACTCTCTGTCAAAATCCTGTACCTGGAATATCACCAAAGAAAAGTAAACCTAGTTTAACCAAAGTTGTCTTAGTAAAACTGTATCTATCCATAGAGATCCATTACTTAAAAAAAAAAAAGAAGAAGAATTCCTGGATTTAGGTTTTACTGTTGCTAATGGTACAACATTGAGAAAGTATTATTTCTCTGAAACTGAGCTTCTGCATTGAGGTGATGACCATGTATATGTGATAGAATTTTTACCAGAATCACAATGGAAAACAATGTCTAAAATGTCATTAAAATTAGCTGCCTATCTCATGGAAGTCCATAGCTTATTTGGCAGCCTGTAAGTTTTTCCAGACTTTACTAGTCTGGATTTAGAATTCAACTGTTTCATCTTCCTCCAAGTAGGATAACATCTCTTCTCCTCCAGTGTCGGAGACCTTCCTTATTCTCTGAGATTTCTCTGTCACGAAGGTTGAGGTCACATCTGTGATTCTTGCAAGACTCTAAGGTATTCTTTGTTTGGTTTTAAATATAAAGATCTTTCAAGTGACCAAGTTTTTTCTACAATTCCTCTGTTATATTGAATTTCAATTTCTTAAATGAGCATTTATATAATTTGAATTCTCCTCTACGCTCTGAAGACCAGAAAAGCATAAACTTTCCCTCTGAGATCAACCAACTCAGATTAGCTGTGCTAATTCTAAAAGCTTATGAATCTGTTAGCTTCTCTGCCTCTAAAAGCTTAATGATCTTTTAGTCTCTTTAACTCCAAAATCAAATGAATCTGCCCTTATGGACTTGATTGCTAGCTATTTTACAGGGAATGAAGTCTCCAAAGTGCTGCTTCAGTGCTTCCCAAGTTTAGTTGAGACACATATTATTTGCAATGAACTGTCCAAATGGTTTGCAAGTAGTCTATTCTTCTAATACTGTCTACTTCCTTCTGCATTCCTGCCAAATCTTGCTTCCAATTTATCTTACTTTGTCCAAGTTGTAATATTTGTATTCTGTTTAGAATTTTCCCCATGACTTAGTAACCAATTCTTTTTTTTAATTAAAAAAAATTTTTAGACATGGTCTCACTTTATAAGTCACATTGGCCTTGGACTCACTGTGTAGTCCAGGCTGGCCTTGAACTTGATCCTCCTGTCTCAGCCTCCTGAGTGCTGAGATTACAGGAATGCACCACCACAGCTGACTAGGAGTCAATTCTTGAGTCCTTTATTTTGAGTCCTTTCATATGTAAACTTCTAGTCAGGTTGTTCTCCACTGAATACTAAACTCGGAGATGTTTCTGACAAGACTGCCAGATTTCTTTATACCAGAACGGCTGCCTCTTTCTATGACACCCTCTGGTCAGTACCAGTCTCTACATGTGTTAGTACACATGTGTAATACACTACATTAGTTGTTTTAAACATTTATCTTAAAGCTCTTATTTCATTAAGTGTTTTCATTTATAGGAGAGCATGAAGCAATTGTGTTTTATTTCCTTTTGTTCCCTGATTTGTGTTTTCTTCGAGGTCCAGTGTTTTGTCCTTTCTTATGTGTATCTTAATGGTAACAACCGATACAGCCATTTAAGTATTATTTGTTGTTCCTTTTATCCAGTTCTCTCTACATGGAGTCTGTCTAAACAGTCTGTCTGATCTTTTCTAATTTAGCTGGAACCAGGATGTTTTCTAACTTCATTGTCGTTATGGACTTAACCTACTATAATCTAATTATTTTTCTATATCCAAGTAAAAGAGTAGAAGAGAAAGTATGGTTGTCCCTGTCTGTTGAGACTTAAAAGTCCTACACCAGAGTTTGGTTCACTTAATCTGAGAATCTGTCTACTTCCTGAGGAGGGAACCCTGAGGCTTCTTATTCAGTACAGCCTGCATTCTTTTCTTCCATGAGAAGAAACCAGCTCTCCTTATTTTCTTTCTATTTCATGTTAGCTTTTAGCTGTCCTCATTCAATAAAGGAAAATGATAAGGATTCTTCTCTTCAGATTTGGAGGCTTCGTATATAATCCGAGGATTTTCTCAGTTTATTAACCTGCCATCTGGGGAAACTAGTAGGAGCACCTTCTCATATTCTTCTGAAATCATGAATATCTCGCCTTAGCTGATAAATTTTAAATTGATTACATTGGGTTTTCACCTTTTATTTGGATCCTGTTGGGGAAATTTGTGTGTGTTATATTTTACTATGTTTTGTTCATCTTGATGGATAACTCTCAGTTTGTTAAACTTTCAGATGCCATTTTAGCTCTGCATTCACTTTGTTCTTTGTTTTGTTTATTAATTTTTTATTTTTTATTAGTACGTGTTTGCAGTACATAATAAGTAGATTCCTCAGCAGTAATTGGAACGTATACATACCACATCTTCATTTTTTTCATCTTCTTCCCTTCCCTTTCATCTCTTGATCTTTTTCCCTTTTGCAAAACATCTATCTTGTTTCCTATTATTTGTCTTTTATTTCTTGCGTTCACCTTGTAAACCCTCAGATGTGTGTTTTTAAAGATGCCCCACAGAAAGTAGTACCAGTAAAGATTAAAAAAAAAAAAAGAAAAAAAAAAGAAAGTAGTCTCCAGGCTGAGGAGGGGGGAGTTGCATTTCCCAGCAGATTCTGACTTTTTCAAATGGATTCTTAGAGCTGAGTGACTGACTGATTAGCATCAAATTGAGAATATTTCAAGCAAAGCGAAGAAACAGGTGTTTGGATCCTTTTGTATTGCTGGATTCTTCTTATTTTTCTTATCTTTATCTGCTCACTTCTTAAAAGGATATTTCTGTATTGTAAGTATCTTTTAAAATAACTTCAGGCCATTTATGGACAAAAGGGAGACACCAACATATAAAGAGGCGGTTATACCAGCAGTCTTCCTACTCTCTGTAACATGACAGATCTATTTCCTTTTTCTCTCAGCTTTGACATGGCTCAGAATCAAACACTTTGTAGTTATCCCTGGTAACCTTTGAGAACCAGGGTTGCCTCTTCTGCCATTATTCTTAAGGCTGGTGCCAAAGCTCTTTGTTCTTAGCTACGTGCCTTCCTTCTATCTGCACTGAAATAAAATTTGCTTTCGCTGTTCTCACTGCCTCCTGATGCAGCTCAAAGACCTGCAGGTGGATAAGATAACTGACTATTGACAAATAATCCAAAAATACTCATAAAATTGTGAGTCACAAATTTATTGAACATGGAGATGAAAAACTGTAAGTCTTTGCGATGCCACCTGAAACTGCTAAAAATAAAAGGGAAAAGTATTTTAAATTACTTTGTCTCTTACAAATAAAAGAAAATATTTCTGAAAGAGGCAAAATTCTGTCAACTCCACACTTTTACTAAACTCAATTTTGCTTCAGACCCTCATTACCATAAATCTACATTTGAGTCAAACTTTAACAGCTTTATGTACTTCAATATATCCTTAAACAGTAGATTTTCCCTTCTGTTATGTGAATAAATTATGGTGACCTTATCTAGGATAAATCTTAATCTTTCAGATGGGATCTCTTCATTTTGGCTTTCCCAAGGACATCGGTTCAAACAGTATTCCTTTATCTTTCCTGTATTACCAAATTTTTTCTCTTTATTGATCATTCACAATAGCACACAAATGCACTTGCCTTTCTCAGTCCATTTTGCTTTGCGAAACAAAACTCTGGAGGATGGACACCTTCCAGGACCTTTAGATCCAAACAGTAGCCGTTGGTATCACACAGTGGGAGTGCACACAAGAGCCCTGAGCCGTGTGTGTGTAAGAAGTCACGGGGCAAGAAAGGAAGCAAGTCAGAGGAGCAAGTGGGAGTGAACTTGCTGTATAGCAATTGTTAATGTGGCAACTAATCCACTTCTGTGAGAGTGAGAACATTTTTCTGTGGGAACTGGCTTATTTCTGAGAGAAATAGTTCTTAAAGATTTGATCATTTCTCCTTATCCTCTCTCAGCACTGTGCTGTTGAGGACGCTTCTCGTGTGGACTTGGTACATGCGCATAACATATTTTAATTCTTTCTTCCGTCTTTTGTCCCTTGCTTCCCTTCCCATCCCTCATCTCTTTGTCTCATTCTCTTTTGAAAGGATCTATCCCCCTCTTTCTTACTAAGTTGTATTTTCCTCTTTAATTTTTTTATACTTCGGGTTTCTAATATAAGAAAAAATATGATACTCAGGCTTGTGTGTCTGGTTTATTTCTCTTAACATTATCATCTCAAAGTGCATCCATATTCCTACAGCGACTCCAATTTATTCCTTTTTTTTTTTTAGACAGGGTCTCACTTTGTGGTTCAGGCTGGCCCTGAGCTCAGCCTCAAACTCACATCACAGCAATCCTCCTGCCTCTGCCTCCTGAGTGCTGGGATTACAGGTGTGAGCCATCACACTTGGCACTGTGGTATGTGGTACTGGTTGCTGCTGGGGTGAGTCTCCATGCCCAGTATTGTATGTGGTTACCGGGGATGGAACCCGGGCCCTTGCACTTGCAAGACAGGCGCCGGAACCACTGAGCTATAGCCCCAGCCCCAATTTATTCCTCTTTATGGCAAAGTAGTACTCCCCTGTGTATAAATACTGCACTTTCTTTATTCCTTTATCTATTAATGGACGTATCAACAACTTCCAAGATTTAATTATGAATTGTGAGCCTTAAACATGGGTGTGTATGCAACACTGTAACTTAACTCTTTTGGAAGATACCTAGGAAGGGAATACCTGGTTCAAATGGAATTTCTAGTTTGTGTTTTTGAGGAATCACTGTACTGATTTCCATAGTGATTGTAAGCATTTATATGCCCACCAATAATATAGAAGAGCTCCTTAGTTGTGTAGCATTTATTATTTTATTTCTTAAGTATACTCATCTTTTCTGAAGTAAGATCTTAGTGTTATTTTAATTTCCATTTCTCTAAAGGCCAAAGACAATGAGATTTTTTTCATGTATTTACTGGCTATTTATACTTCTGACAAGTAGTTATTATTCATTTTAGCTGCCTATTTTTTCTGGTTGAATTTTTCTCTGAATCCACTATATTAGAAAACTCCAAGAGTTGAAAAATTCTAGGATCTTCTCTCATTTATTTCCTGTGTTGGTCTTATTTTTTAATAGATGACAAAGATTTCACTTTCTTATTTTATCTCTTCCTTTCAAAGAGCATATTCTCCAACTGTATCCTTATGAGAAATGTAGGTCAAGAAAATATGTGAAAGGTTTGCCTGTCTGAACAATCCTCCATCCTAACCTCACTTTTGTTTGAATATTTGGCTTGGTATATATGTCTATATACTGGAATATATATATTCTGGAGTGAAATAGACAAATCACCTACAGACATATATCCTAGTTCTAAGAATATTCAGCACATAATATTTAAAAATGCTTATTTTATGTGTCCAGTGTTGTTATTGTTCTTTGTATATGATCTTTTTTTCTTGAAATCCTAAAATGTCCCCTTTAGTTCAGTGCTGATGTTATTTTAAGTCCAGAACTAGTTTTTCTTTTTTATAATTTAGTTTAGTTTTGTTTTGTTTTCAGTAGCAAGGCTTAAACCCAGAGCTCTGAGCTATGTCTGCAGTTTTTTATAAATTTTTAAGTTTTTTTAAAAAATTGACTTCATTGGTATATTTTATACATACAGTGTGGTAACATTAAACATTGAGAATTTCTACCTATGCATGAGACATATTGATTCTCATGTTTTGCCCTTTCCCCTGCCCTCCTTGCAACACCCTATATACAAGTTTTGTTTCCTTTTCTACTACCAAATTTTTCTTTCCCTTTTCAACTTTCCTCTATCTACCCTTGCCCTTTTTTTTGCATATTTTCTTTCTATTTCAGACAAACATTATCACATTCATTTACACCTCCAGCTTATCATTTTAGAGAGAACATACAGTATTTACACATCTGTGTCCTATTTATTTTACTTATGAGTAATGTCTTCAAAGTACATCCATTTAAATACAAATGACTCAAATGTATCGTTCTTTATGGCTGAGCAATACTCTATTTTATATAGTTTTTAAAAAATCTTCATTATCCAGTCTCTATTGATGGACATTCAGACTCTTCCAACGTTTATCTGTCACAAACTGAGCTGCCATAAACATGGGTACACATATGTCCTTATGATATGATTCTTGTAATTCCTTCATGTATATTCCTAGCAGGGGTATAGCAGAATCAAATGGGACCTCTAATCTGAGTTCTCTAAGGAGTCTCCACATTGATTTCCACAGTGATCGCAGCAGTCTACATTCCCACTAACAGTGGAGAAGAGTTCCTTTCTCTCTATAGCCTCATCAGCACTTGTTGCTGGTTGATTTCATGATAGCATCCATTCTTTCTGGAGTGAGATAGAATCTTAGGGTTGTTTTCATCTGCGTTTCTTAAATGACTAGAGATGTTGAACATTTCTTCATACATTTCTTAGCTGTCTTTACTTCTTCATCAGAAAAATGTTCATTCATTTCAGATACCTTATTTTTGAACTGAGTCTTTAAATTGGGGGGGGATCCTGATTTTTAAAAGTTCTTTTTGTATTCTAGATAGTAGTCCTTTGTCAGAGAAATATCTGGCAAATTTTTTTTTCCCATACCATAGGTCATGTTTTCACTCTATTGGTGGTTTCTCTTGTTTTGGAGAAACTTTTTAGTAAGATGAGATCCCAGTTGCTGATTCTTTCTGCTGTTTCCCATGCTACAGAGGTTTTGTTCATAAAGTCTTCTCTGCTAATGTCTCCAAGAGTTCTACCTAACCTGTTTTCCAACAGGGTTAGCATTTCTGTTTTAATATATAGGTCTCTAATCCACTTTGATTTTATTTTGATGCATGGTCATCGAGATAGACCTAACGTTAATCTTTGCCAGGTTGAAACCCAGTTTTTCCAGCACCATTTTTAAAAGAGGCTATCTCCATTGAGGAAGTTTGGCTCCTTTGTCAAAGATGAGGTGATGGAGGGCCGGGGATATAGCTCAGTGGTTCCAGCGCCTGTCTTGCAAGCGCAAGGGCCCGGGTTCCATCCCTGGTAACCGTATAATAATACTGGGCATGGAGACTCACCCCAGCAGCAACCAGTACCACATACCACAGTGCCAGGCATGGTGGCTCACACCTGTAGTCCCAGCACTCGGGAAGCAGAGGCAGGAGGATTGCTGTGATGTGAGTTTAAGGCTGAGCTCAGGGCCAGCCTGAACCACAAAGTGAGACCCTGTCTCAAAAAAAACCTTAAAAAAAATAGATGAGGTGATGGAGCAAGGGATTTTGTTTAGTGGTTCTGGCACCTGCCTTGCAAGAGCAAGGTCCCCAGTTCTATCCCTGGTAATGACATACAACAATACCAGCCATGGTGACTCATGCCCACCAGCAGTCAATACCACTTTCCACAGTGCCGAGTGTGGTGGATGACACCTGTAACCCCAGCACTCGGAAGGCGAAGTAGGAAGATTGTAATGAATTTGATGTATGCCTGGGCTACACAGTGAGCTCAGGGCCAGCCTGAACCACAAAGCTAGACCTTGTCTCAAAAAAAGAAAAAAAAAAAGATGAGGTGTCTTAGTATATTTGGGATTTTTTTCTGCATTTTCTAGTCTGTTCCACTGATACTTGGGTCTGTTTCTTTGCCAGTACTTTTCTGTTTTTTGATTACAGTGGCTGTGTAAAGTTTTAAGTTTTCAGGCAGTGTCTTACTAAGTCATTCAGTTGCTCAGGCCAGACTCAAGTTTGAGATCCTTCTGTCTCAACTACCAAGAATCCTGGGATTAAAGGCATATGCCTCTTTGCCCACCTTAGTGTAATATTTTATGTAGATTTGTTGTAGATCCTTATTCTGCTATTATACTGAGCACTAATTGGGCTCTACCTTTCTACAGACATGTCTTCTTGATCTGAATAATTTTTTCTTTAGCCATACACATAGTGCATTTTTGAGACATGGTCTCATTATGTAGTTCAGCCTGACCTTAAATTCACTGTGTAGCCCACGCTGGCCTCCAGCTCATAGTGGTCCTTCTGCTTGCGCCTCTTGAGTGCTGAGATTTTAAGCATGTGCCACCACACCAGACTAGTATTTTGATTCTGCTTAATTATTGCAGCATGTTATTTAATTTTAGTTTAGTTGATTTTCTTCTTCAGTCTTATTTTTGACTTTTAAAATGTTCTTTTCTAGCTTTTATCAGTTATTACTGAAAGCAAAGTAGAGGAAAATTTTTGTTTTTCAACTTGAAAGTGTTCCTTTGCTGGAAGACGTTTTTCTGCTTCTTTTCAAGAACAGGGCAGTTGAAGGCCAGGGATTTAGCTCTGTGGTTCCGGCACCTACCTTGCAAGCGCAAGGACCTGGGTTTGATCCCCAGTAACCACATCCCACAATGCTGAGCATGGAGTCTCACGGCCACCAGCAGTCAGTACCACATACCATAGTGCCAGGCATGGTGGCTCAATCTCAGCACTTGGGAGGAGGAGGCAGGGGGATTGCTCTGAGTTCAAGGCTGAGCTCAGTATGAGCCTGAACTACAAAAGCGAGACCCTGTCTCAAAAAATAAATAAAAAGAGTAGAGCAGTTGAAGCTGATTGGAACTGTTAGATAAACAGGTAAGTCTGTAGGTGATTTGGCTAAGCTATTTCACTCTGGAATACAACATTGAAAGTGTAATTTTCAGTCTTTTCTCTTTCAGGTGAACTATAATTACTACAGTTATGCTATGATTTTCATATCCAGTAGGGTAAGGTCGTCCCCAAGTTTGTTCCTTTTTTCAGTTTGTTTTGGTCATTGTTTAGATATTTACCATTCTGTATAGATTTAGAGTTATGTGTCACAGGGTCTGTTGTCTGACATAATATTGGTTGGAATTAACAAATCCATTTGTGGATTGTGTTATCTTTATGATACCGTCCTTGTGTTTAGGAACAAACCATATTACCCCATTTATTTAGGTTTTTTTACTTTCATCAATACATAGGTTGAACCATATGAAATTAACTTGACAAGTTTTGGCCAGGGAAATTTTTTATATTCAATGTAATTGTTTTTTAAAATTCCAGAAAGTTCTTTTGTATCTTTTGATAGATTCATTTGTCACATTTTTTTTAATTCTTGAGAATAAGGTTCTTTTTCCTATATTACACTTTACCATGCATAAGTATTTCTTTGCAAGCTTCATCTACAAATTTAATAAAATGTTCTCATTAAATCACCTAATATAACCAATATTAGTATAATTTTATACGGCAACTTTCAGAGATTTCTAAAAATTTTTTCCAGGTTTCTACTTCTCAAATAAATTTTTCTAACATCATTTTCTGTTTTCATTTTAAGTTAAGTTTACAAATTCACTAGTATTCATTTGTATCTAATAGTCTTTACAAGTTTTAAGTGTTGAATCTATTGTTCAGTTACTATGCTGTAAACTGTTTAACTTTTCTCCATAGTTCTTGACTGCTCCTGAGAAAGTCTGCTTATTTTACGTGCATTTTCAAAGAATTAGCTCTTCTTGTGTTCACTAATTTTATTTTCTTGTTATTTTGATGAAATAAATCTCTGATTCTAATTTTCTATTTCCATTATTATAATTTATTTATCTTTAGTGCTTAATTTTCTGTAATTCCTTGAGTTAAAGGGGTAGGTTATTTGTTTCTAAGTGTACTTACTTTATAATAAATATATGTGTATAAAATAAAAACTTTTTGTTAAATAGTTCTTATTATCAATAGTATGAATCATTGATAAGCATTTTTGTTGTTTGCTTTTAAATATTTCATATTTCATCCATGAATTAATTATTGTGATTCTAAAAATTCTTTGTAAGAGTGATTTCTCTTTTTGTTGTACTATTATCAGAGAATGTAATGTGTTGGGTTCCTTTGGGACAGAGTTATGATCAGTCTTCATCAGTGTTTCATGTGCTCTTCAGAGGACCATGCAGATTTTCCTAGTATTTGTAGAAGATTGGTACCAGGGCCCTCTGTGGAAAACAAAATACACAGATGTTCAATTCTTTTACATAAAATAGCATCAGAACTGCACACATGTTCCTGCATAGGTAAAATCATCTATAGATTATGTATAATCCATTAAATGAGGTAAATGCCATGGAAGTACTGTGAGTGTCAGGCTATACAAGAAACGGTGTTTAGTTTATGTTCTCCAAGTATTTTTGTCCTTTGGTTGAGTGTATAGCTGCAGGATTCAGAGCTATGAAACTTACAAATATGAGGGTCAGTTGTATAGTTTCCATGCAGTGTATTCTTGGACACAGAGTTCAAGACATCAATTATATGTATAGTTAGTAGTGTTATTTAAATATAATAAAGTCTAACTACATTTCTGCAATTGTCATTGTTTTATACATTTCTATTTGTGGTTTTCTGTGTTTGCTCTACATGTCTTGGAACTAAATTATGTGCAGTGATAGTAATGATGGATTATAAACCATTAGTACAAAATATCTTTATATCTATTAATGCTATTTCCTTAAAGTTCTCTTGGGAAAAGTATTCATTTCCCTGTTTTTTTTCTCTTCTATATTCTTTTCATCTCTTTATTTTCAATGCTGGAGAAAGAAGTACCCTCTATCATTTGAATATTTGTTCTCTTAATTTGTTACCTTACTCACGGTAAAGTGTAACTGCTATGCAACCATATTAAGAATCAGAACCATTGGGCCGGGGAGTTAGCTCAGTGGTTCCGGCGCCTGTCTTGCAAGTGCAAGGGCCCGGGTTCGATTCCCCGGTAACCACATAACAATACTGGGTGTGGAGACCCACACCCAGCAGCAACCAGTACCACATACCACAGTTCCGGGCGTGGTGGCTCACGCCTGTAATCCCAGCACTCGGGAGGCAGAGGCAGGAGGATTGTGATGTGAGTTTGAGGCTGAGCTCAGGGCCAGCCTGAACCACAAAGCGAGACCCTGTCTCAAAAAACCTAAAAAAAAAAAAAAAAAAAAGAATCAGAACCATTAAAGAATGATTAGGGCAGGGATGGAGAACCTTTTAGAAATGAGTCCCCAAACTACAACCTCAAACCCACATCTTGTCACAAAATGAAAACTCCAATTCAACTTTAGTTCAGAAAAAAATCCTTTATACATTAATATCTCTGTCATAAAAGAAAACAACACATGAGCCATTGGTTCACCCCCATGAAAACAGTCATAAGGGCTCCAGCATCTTGGTAGAACTGGAGCCATGGTAACAGGGTAAGTTTTACTCTCTGTAGATCTTTATTTTCCACTCACTTTCTACCATGTATTACAGACAGAAAACTCCTGCCAGAAGCTGGCACCTAAATATTAAACTTTTGAATTTCCAGAACTGTGAGCCAATACATTTCTCTTTGCTACAAGTTACAAGTTATTACCCTTCTAGTTATCTTCCCCGAAGAACTTAAGACATCACAAGACAGCGATGCATGCATACCAATGTTTATAGCAGCACAAGTCATAATGGTATGATTCTTTTAATTCTTTCATTTATATAGCTAGCAGAAGAATCTTAGTTTTTTGAGGAATCTCCACACTGATCTCCAAAGTGGTTACACATTTCCACCAACAGTGGAAAAGGGTTCCTTTCTGTACACAGCCCCATCAGCATTTATTGCTGGTTAATTTCAAGACAGCAGCCATTCTTTGTGGAATGACATAAAATGCCAGTGTTGTTTTCATCCACATCTCTCGAATGACCAGCGATGTTGAACATTTCTTTGCTACCTTTACTTCATCTGAAAAGTGTCTATTCATTTCAGATGTCCATTTTTGAAATGGGTCTTTAAATTGGGGGAGCTTATTTATTTAAAGTTCTTTCTATATTTTAGATAGTAGCCCTTGGTCTGAGAAATAGCTGTTAAATTTTTTCCTCCATATTGTAGGTTGTCTTTTCACTCTGCTAGTGATTTCTCTTGCTGTGTAAAAGCTTTTTAGTAAGATGAGATCCCAGCTATTGACTCCTTCTGCTAGTTTCAGTGCTGCAGAGGTTTTGTTCATAAAGTCTTTCCCTAAGCCAGTGTCTCCAAGAGTTCTACCTAACTTGTTTTGCAACAGATTTAGTGTCCCCTAAATACCTTTTATGGGTTAGTTGTCAAATCTATATTGCGACATCCACTAAAACTTTATAATTAAAGCTCAAAATTTTATTTTAAATAATTTTGCGTATTCTAGAGGATTTAAGAAAAATCATTTATATTTACTCAGATATTTGTGATTTCTGGTGATTTTTCTTTCTGAAAATTTATCTTTATTTCTAATATCTAGAGCAATGCCTTCAGACTGAAGAATTCCTTTTGAATTAGTAGCAGTGCCAGTCTGCTGCTCCTCAGAATAGTCTAATGGGTGATTTACAGTGGGAAACAAACATCAATTTAAATTTATTTTTCTTATAAAATATATTAGGTGTAAGAAAAATGCTAATGAGGATGATGTGGTTGTTCTTTGTTTTGTTTTGAGGAGGTTCCATTAAGTTAAATAATACATTTTAGAGTTGTTTTAATGACTGGTTTTCTTTGAAGATGGTATATAAAGAAGATTCATATAATCATCTGAAACAGAAGATGTGAATCTCGGTCCAGGCATTGTTAACGTTTAGCAGCCAGCCATTATATCGACATGTTTGTGATACTTTTTTGATGCCTACAGATTCCCAGTTGGTGTTTTATCATTTATTACAATATAAAAGAATTAAGAAAGTTGTGGGAGTAATAAGATTCAGAAAAACAACTTAATAAGAAGACAAAAGGGCCCAAATTCGTACATCAAAACTTAAAAGACCATCCAGGGCAGTCAGTCAGCTGGGACTAAGGATGAAGAAATAATCACAAAGATGCAAAACTACTCAAACGGGAAAGTTTCTAGCAGCTTTAATTGTGATAATCAAAAGCTGGAAGTGACCCCCTTATGTTTCAATAAATGGATAACGTATTGTGATATACACCCAATAAGTGGAATATTATTCAATGTTTTTAGTGGCCAATCTTTATTTAGTCTCTCCAAAACATTTAACTTCATTTTTGTGGGGGAAAGGTGGTCTTTTTATTCACTCTCATGTTTAACAAAGGTTTATATAATGTACAATAAAATCGTGATTCACTTATGAGCCATAAGATCCTGAAAAAAAATACAACTGACTCATGTTAATCATATAATTCAATAAGTAGAGGTGAGACTGTGTGGGCAGACAGAATGGCCACTCGGGTGGCCTGCAGGAAGTGGGCATTATTTACAGTATGTTACAGGAAAGAATATCATAATTCTTTTTTTTTATTTGTTTGTTTTTGAGACAGGGTCTGGTTTTTGTAGTTCAGGCTCGCCCTGAGCTCAGCCTTGAACTCACAGCAATCCTCCTGCCTCTGCCTTCCAAGTGGTGGGATTATAGGTGTGAGCCACCATGCCCAGCACTGTGGTATGTGGTACTGATTGCTGGTGAGCAAGAGTCTACACACCCAGCATTTGTTGTATGAGGTTACTAAGGATTGAACCTGGGACCTTGCATTTGCAAGGCAGGTGCTGGAGACAGTAAGATAAATCCCTAATATCTTCACTAATCTGGTGAGTCTGTTAGTGGTGGTCAGATAGGGAAGCCTTTATTTTATTGTTAAATTGCCTTTCAAAAGGTGATATACATTTACAGCTGCACAAAATAATGTGAGAAGTCCTTTCTTAAAAGGATTAAATATGTAAAATCCTTGGCCTATTTTAAAGTAGTTAAAATAGTATCTCAAAGTTGTTTCCAGTTTCCATGTTTAGATTCCTAGTGATCATTTTTGGCACATTTGCTAGCAGATCTAGTACACTTTCCAACATTTTCTGTACAGCTAGCACTCACAGTTGCTCACAGTAGAGCAACTCACCTTTCCTCTACCTCTGATGGCACTAGAGGCCAGAACACCTGAAGGAAGGGAGGGAAAGGGACCTGCAAAGGTAAGGTGGGGACAGTGGTCTTCAAGCAATGATTCAGGCACTGTGAAGCCTTATGGTTGAACTCTGATCATGACAGAGTTGCATAGTTTCCTTTCATATTATAATTAAGTATTCATTTTATTTAGTACAAGTTCCATAGAGCTCATTGCTTTGAACTTAGACTATGTATTACTTTTCAGTTCTAAACTAAAGGAAAAATCCAGTCTCATTCCATGTTCCAGTTTTCTTATCCTAAAAGCTGTTGCTAGTCTACTATATGAGTGTTTGTGGAGGTGAAGGGAATAAATAGACCAGAATTATCTTCCTTTTTGTCTTATAAACTTTAACTAAAAAGATTTCATGGTACTGCTTTACCATTTCTTTCTTGTAAAGCTTTTAAATTTTGCAGTCAGGGACAATTTTATCTGGTGCACAAATGAAATCTACATTAAAATGCAGATTGAGTTATCATCTGCTTAATACCAGTACTCCTAGCACTGCTGAACACCAGGTGAAGAATAATAAAGCTACAAAACTGGCAGCAAATAAAGAGAAAATAAGGTATATCCAGTTCATTTGCATCCCAGAACTTCGACCATAAGTTCATTCTATTGATAATTTTTTTTACTTTTCCTTTTATTGAGAGTTGAATATAAGACCTCCCACCAAACTCTATCTCTAGTCATTTTTTAATTACATATTTTAAGGCAGGGTCCTAGTAAGTTGCCAAGTGGCCTAAATTTGTGACTCCTGCCTCATAGGTAGGGATACTCAGGCCTGGTATCAATCTGCTAAATATTTTCCTGAGGACTTATTTATTTCAAATAATGGAGGCATTCAAAGAATACTTTCTCTCATCTCTCTCTGTCTCCCTGTCTGTGTGTGTATTTTACATTTTATAATAAAACTTGTTGATAAGAATCATCTAGTAGAATTTTGAAATGCATTGTTGGGCTGGAGATTTAGCTCAAGTGGTACCACACCTACCTTGAATCACTAGGGTCCAACTTCAATCCTTGGGACCAAAGAAACAACAACAAACCACAATGCCACAATACCATAAACTCTGTAGGTAATCTATAGGTATTTTAAAATGTAAGTATTAACTTGAGAGTCAAGGCATAATAAGGTTAATAGATGAAGAGTTGCTTGCCATTGAAAAGATAGTTTGATAAGGTCATATATCTGTAGAGGAGAGACACACCTTGCTTCAGGGAGCCACAGGAGGAAGCACCACGGGGCACTGGAAAGAAGTCAGAGGGAGAGGAACCGTGAGCAAGTCTTTACTACATACTTCCTCCCTGGCCCTGTGGTGACTGGAGCAGGTGAACAGGGGCTTGAAATGTTAGATAAGGTGGAGGGACAAGCTTGGGAGCAAGAAAAAAACCAGAACAGGTCAGAAACAAAAGTCAGCTCTTCACATTTTTGTGATGGCGTATTTGCTCTACCGAGTGGAAAATATATAATACAGAAATTTAGAAAATACAATTACAGCCCAAAAATGGAGAAAATTTTCACATCATCCATGATTTTGCTTAATATTGAGTACTTACATTTTCTCAACACTAATATCATAAATACTTTAAGAAATACACAAGAATATTGACCTAAGGATTTGAATGACTCAGTCAAGATATTAGACTAGAGATAACTTGTAGATGCAATCTTCTCTGCACAAGTAGGTAAATTCTTCCTCAGAGCTGATCAGTGACCAATGGCTTTTTGAAAATTATGACTGACAAGCTTTATTAACAGCTGACAAGCTGAGATATGACTCTGATAACTGTAGTTATGCAACTGGGAAAATACAGTGAAAAAATGAGCGATGCTGCTTTACTCTTGAGAGATTGTGCACTTCCTGCAATTTACAACACCGAAGCCTCTCCTGCACAACAGAAAAATGGAAAATTGGCGTATGGAGAGGTTGAGGAAAAGTTCTCTGCAGATTCCAAATGAGATAAAAATGTGCTTTCTGGACCAAGGATTTAGCTCAGCGGTTCCGGCCCCTGTCTTGCAAGTGCCAGGGCCTGGGTTCAATCCCGGTAACCACATACAACAATACTGGGTGTGGAGACTCACGGCCAGTGGCTCACACCTGTAATCTTAGCACTCAGGAGGCAGAGGCAGGAGGAGTGCTGTGAGTTCAAGGCTGTCCTGGGCTACATAGTGAGCTCAGGGCCAGCTTGAACTGCAAAGTGAGACCCTGTCTCAAAAAAAAAAAAGTGCTTTCTAATAAATAGCTGGTAGTTGACTGATTTCCTTTCTATATGATAACTTACCAAGAATAGGCCCAATGTTGTCATCTCCCTTATACTGTGGACAGAACAAAAGCTTGTAGAGGATGGTGACAGTCAAAAGCAGGTACTTAGAAAGAATGTTAAGCAGGGCTTATTTCATATTGTGTTAGGGAATGACAAAGATAGTAAGATTGGAAATAAGGAAAATCAATTTTTTTTAAAAAATTGCACTTTTTAAGGCTGTAGCTTATAAATTTTTCCAAGTTTTTCATTTCTAGATTCTTCTTTTATTTTGAGGCAGGGTCTCACTTTTGTAGTCCAGGCTGGCCCTGAGCTCAGCCTTAGATTCACAGTAATCCTCCTGCCTCTGCCTCCCAAGTGCTGGGATTACAGGTGTGAGCCACCACATCCAGCACTGTGGTGTGTGGTTCTGATTGCTGGTGGACATGAGTCTCCACACCCATGTTGTTTGTGGTTACTGGGATTGAACCAGGGTCCTTGCACTTTCAAGGCAGGCACTGGAACTAATGAGCTAAATCTCAAACAATGGAATAGGTTGGGCTCATGTCTTTTTCCATAAAATGTGCCTTTCACTTGTGAATGGGCTACCCATCCCCTTTCACCTGTAAATTGAACCTTGCTTTCTATATATTCCAAATTCCAGTTCTACTTCTAAATTATATAAAGATACTCAGCCCAGACCATAATGTGCCTCACCTGGAGCCCCATTTTCTCTTTTCTGCAAGTGTGTACTTCTTGAATTCTGCCCACTAAAACTCCTTTAGCTTCTCACTGACACACCCTGAATTTTTTTCAATGACCCAAATTAGGGAACTTGTTACCTAATATGCAGATGAAGTGAACTGAAGTCTCTACCTCTTTTTTGGACCACCTCCTTAGACCTGATATGGTGACAGTACATGGACTCTTTGCTCTGTATACTCATTGTCTTCCTGGTCATCAATTAGCCTACTGAATGATAAAAAAAAAACAACCCTCTAGAAAACAAAGTATAGTTTATACTGTGGTATTTAATACCTAACCCAGCATACCAGGAAAGTATCCTAAAATTTATAGAGTAATTTTTATACTATAAAAAGAACTAAAGTTAAGAAACATTTAATAACATGGAAACTTGGTAAAGTTTGTTAATAACTTGTGGAGGATTAACCACAAAAGATCCCAAATAACCAAACAATCTTAGACAACTGGAACAAAACTGAGTACCAGCTGAGTTCAAAGCTAAAGTAACAAAATAGCATAGTAATAGCACTAAAAACAGACATATAAATCAATAGAACAATATAGAGCTCAAAAATATGTCCACATATTTAAGTCAGTTATACAATGCGTGTAAGTTATACAATGCACATGCAAAATAAACAATAACTAAAGGACAGTCTCTTCATAAATGGCATTGAGAAAGCAAGATATCTATGTACAAATGAATAAAATTAGAGCCTTACTTATGTTAAAAATAGATTAAAGGTTTAAATGTAAGGCCTGAAGCTGTAAAATAACCAGAAGAAAACAGAAGGAGGAAACCTCTATGACATTTGCTTGGGAGTAACTTTTCAGATATGATCCTCAAACATGAGAAACTAAAGTTAAAATAGATAAACTGTACTACAGTACAGCAAACCAAAAATGTTCTGCACAGCAATGGCGCTGTTGTTTGGATGAGTGACCTTCAAGGGTCCCTATGTAAAAGCTATGTCTTGAGGGTGTGGTATTGGAAGATTTGGTGGACTTCTTAGATGTGTGACTTATCTGTTCATCTATTGGTGGGCATCTAGACTTTTTCTAGAGCTTAACTATTGTCAACTGAGCTGCTAATAAACATGAGTATATAAATATCACCATACCATGATGTCCAACTCTTTTGGCAATAGCCAGGAAAGATATAGTTGGGTCGAATAGAATTTGTCATTTTTAGTATTTTCAGGAATCTCACACCAATTTCCATGGCAGTGGTACTAATTTATGTCCTCATCAATAATGAAGAAGTATTCCTTTTTCTCCACAGCGTTTGTTGTTTTTGTGTTTGTGATCATACCCATTCTGACTAGATTCAAAGGAAACCTCAGAGCTGATTTGATTTGCAATCCCCCACTGCTAAAGGGAAACTGGCTAACTTGCTGACAATACCTTCTTTGGAGGAGTGTCCTTATTTCATTTGTCCAGCTTTTTTATTGAGTCACTTGTTTTAGAGGGTTAATTTTTTGAGCTCTTTATATAATCTAGATCCAGGTCCTCCATAGAAAACATAACTGGCAATCCTTTTTTAAAAATTTCGTAGTCTGTCTCTTTGTTCTGTTGACTGCTTTCTTTATTTGTGGAAGCTTTTAATCTGATGTAATCCCATTTGTTGATTCTTGTTATTATTTCTTATGCTAATGGAGTTCTGGAAAGTCCTTGCTCGTGCCTATTGGTTTGATATGTTTCCTTTATGTCACCTTCAAAGTTTCTGTATTTATTGTAGGTCATTTATTGATTTTGATTAGATTTTAGTGCACAGATTGATTTAGCAGACTGATTGATTTAGTGCACAGATTCTGCTTCTGGATGACCAATTTCCCTAGCATTTTTTGTTTAAAAAGGCTCTTTCCGCAGCACACGTATTGGGCATCTTTGTAAAATGTCCGATGGATGAAGTGACATGATTTTTTCTGTTCCCTACTCCACTGGTCTATATGTCTGTATTTGTGGCAGTATTACACTTCTAAAATGAATCTATAGATTGTACAGTATAATTTGAAATCCAGAATTGTCATATCCCCTAATTTGATCTCTTCCCCTTCAGGATTATCTTTGTTATTCTAGATTTCTTTTGGTTTCACATAAATTTTAGGAATTTTTTTTTCTAGTTCTGTGAAGAATGCTATTGTTATTTCAATGAGGGTTTTATTCACTCTATATATTGGTAATATGGTAACTATCAATAGTAATTTGATAATTTGGCCATTGATATTTTGCTAATAAGGCCATTTTAGCCATACTGATTCTTCCTATCCAGAAACAGGAGATACTTTTACATTTTCTAATATCCTGTTCTATCTGTTAAAATATTGTGATATATAAGGTGAAATTTTATTCAGTCATAAAGAGAATGAAAGTATATCTCTTGTAGGAAAAATGGATAAATCTGGAAAGCACAGTGTTAAGTGAACTAAGTTACACCAGAATATGAAATACCACTTAGTTTCTCCTATGTGAGAAATGAAAATATTAATAAGTAAAGTTTAATGATTAAAAACAGAGAGGCAGCTTTTTTGGAAATAGTGAAGAAAATCAGGGTAACAAGGATGGGAAGATGAGAGTCAAAAGACCAAAAATGATCAAGATATAGTTTTGTATATTTTTATACATATATATGTATATATATGTATATATGTATATATATGTGTGTATATATATGTGTGTATATATATATATATATATATATATATACATATGTACCAATTCCTCAAACAAATATAACTAATGTGTGTTACAAACATACATAATAAGAAAGATTCTTAGGTCACTGAGATATACTCTCTGCCCTCAAAGTGACAACGGGTTCCCTCTCTCCCTCTCTCTCTCTGTCCCCTTCTCTCTTTTCCTTTCCTCTGCTCTCATGTCCTTCCTCGCTGCTTGCTCTGACAATAGCACCTCCGTGATATGCTGCCCTTGTCAGAAGCCCAAATCGGTGAAGCTGGCCAATCTTAGACAAGCGTACAGAACCATGAGAAACATAGAGAGCCAAAATAAATGTCTCTGAACTTCATAAATGTTGTCACGTATTTAATACCTGAGAAGAAGTCAACTAATGCAGAAGGAAACAGTCTACAGAAAAAGAGAAAGGATTTGTAAACCATAATATACCCATAAGAGTTAATACATAGAATATAAAAGGAATTCAAACAACTCCATAGCAAGAAAACAATCCAAATAATATTGGGTAAATGATCTGAAGACAGGTGTCTCAAAAGATGATATGCAAACAGCCAAAGAATGTAGGAAATAAGGCTCAGAGAGACAAATTAAAACCAGCAGGGGCTAGGACCATACCTGTCAGAATAGCTAATATTATCCAAAAGATAACATGTGTTGACATGGCTGGAAAGAAAAGGCACCCCTGGTGTACTGTTGTTGGTTATGTAAATTAGTACCACCGTTATGGAAAATAGTATGGAGAGTCCTCCAAAAATTAAAAATAGAATGACTATAGGATCTGACAACCCCACTTCTGAGTGTATATCTGAAGAGTGTGGGATCAGTATTCAGCACATGAGCAGGTAAAGAAAGTCTAATATACGCACACAGTGACGTGCTACTCTCCCTTAAAAAGGAAGGAAATCCTGGCATTTGCAACAACAGGCTTGAGCCTGGAAGACATACTCTGAGCAAAATAAACAGGTCACAGGAAAAGACACAAAACATTATCTCGCTTATGTATGCAAACTGAAAATGTCAAACTCTTAGAGGCAGAGAGTGGAGTGTCGACTATCAAGGACTCTCAGAGGGAGGTGACAGGGTTGGGGGGATGCTGGCCAAAAGATGTAACTTTAGAAAGGAAGAAAAAGTTCAGAGATCTTTCTTTACAGTGTAGTGATAACAGTTAATAATAATGTTTAATAATCCTAAAAATCCCTTACTCAGTAGATTTTACATATTTTCCCCTGTAAAACAATTTAAATGTGTGAAATAATTCATGTGTTTAAAATGTAAAGAAAATAAAATATTATAAAGAGCTAAAAATACACCAGATAGGATAAAAACTCAGCTATTTTGGTGCTTTCACAGCAGGACATTTATTGGTACATTTAAGGAATACGTAACAATAACACTCATCACAGAGAATGTGCACCTGTGCGTGATGCCTCCCTCTCCTTTTTTTCCCATCTCCCCTCCCTACCAGTCCCCTCCCTTCCTTGTGGACAAAAGATTTGCTTCCGCTGTTTCTTTCTATTTTCTTTGTAGTATCTTAGTTACTTTTCTCTCATTGCTGTTACAAAATACACAGCAGCTGAAGTTACAGGGGAAAGGTTTATTTAGCTTGCAGTTTGTTGACAGTTCCAGTCCATAGTTGGCTGGCTCCAAGGCAGGGTGCCTTGGCAGAGGGGCTTTGCAAAGAAGAAATAGCTCATGGCATGCAGAGGGTAAAAAAAGCAACAAGGGGCCTTAGCAGTATTTTTCTGACCCTTTTATTTTATCCAGACTCCTTAGGGAGGGTAGCACTCACACCCTTCAACCTAACAACACCAAGGACTTACCCTATTGTCACACACTCTAGATCCAGCCACATCCGAAAAAGCCACACCTATGACTGCACGAGGCATTGGGGGACATCAGGACACAAGTCCTAACATAATATACCTATGTAACAGTAGTTTTATTGCATTATATTTCCATTTTGATTTCAATTCTCAATACTTTTCTTTAAGGCTTTTACAAAAAACAAAAAAGAAAATTCCCAGTGAAGTCAGTTATTGGTCAGAACACTGACAGGCTTTTTTCTTTGTCTCTGGTCTTAAAAAATACAGTGAACAAAATGGCAGAAATCTGCACTCCAGGTATGAAGTCTGAGTCTGCATAATCCTTGTGCAACTTTCCCTTCTGATCTCTGCTCGTGCCTCAGCCACAAACACATGCTTTTGTGATGCATTTACTTCCCCAGGAGTGCTTCATTTAAACTGTGCCTGAGAAAAACCCATGTAGCCCCTTGTGATGAAAGAGAGAAGCACTAGTCATTAAGTCAAAAGACAAACTGAAATGCAGGTCACAAACCTCAGCCTCCCCTCTCGGGTCCAGTCTAGCCCCAGGAGAGAAGGGGCAAGACTGCCAATGTCCACAGTTTTAAATTTGAATACAAAGAGCAAAATACTGTATAGCTTCAAAATGTGCATACATTTTCTTTTTTTCTCATCTTCTAAGGATTAACCCTGGTCAGGGAGTATATAATAAAAGAGCTGATTGTGACTGAATATAGCTAAGAAATATGTTTTCGCTGGGTGCAGAGTCTTTTGAAGAGTACATGGCTTAATTCTTTTGAGTAGATCATGATCATCTTCTTTACTATTTAAATATTCCAAGTTGGCACTGTTATCTGTCTTATTACAACAGGAACTGGAGGCCGCCTTTGCTAAAAAGCACTGTCTTTCCACTTGGTTGTGCAGATGCCTAATGAGTAATTAAAAGCAGAATAAAGCTTGGCATTTCTGCCTTCTTTTTGTATCTGCCTCCTTTATTACTCTAAACTTTGAGTCAGGTTTTGATCAGCTCTGCAGTTAGGCATGTGTATCATGTAAGGAGTGTTTTGGAAACTCATTATATAAGGTTTATTTGCCCTAAATTTGTCCAATCTATCTTATCACCTTCTAAAACTAGATGCTATTATCAGAGTACCTAAGCTATTTTCAAAATATTCACAGGGAAACAGTAACTAGGTGGGGAGCAGGGAAAGAAAGAAGGGAAAGGAAAAAATTTAATGGTCAAAAGAAAAAAAAACAGAACAAATCTTATCTGTATAGGGGATAGGAATTGAAGGGAGGGTAGGACAATGGGAAAAAATAAGAATCAATGTATATTATGTACAGGCACAAATTAGCAATGAGGAATGTAATTGTAATGTATTCCTAAAATGTACCAAATAAATCCATTTTTTAAAATGTGCAGGGTACTCAATTGCCATCTTTTACAAATCTTGTTCCAGCTCCCTTGGAATGGTGCCTAGAACTCTCTCCAGTAATAATCTTAAAACTGTAGTCACCTTAGATTCCAGAAACAGCAGAGCCTTGCAGAAAAGTCACCCCCCCCCATCGTGGAACTGAGGGTGCCTCCACCCCACAGGGGTCATCTTGTGGGAACCGGATTGGCCTCTTCTTCAGCTCCAGCTCCCAAATCACAACTGAGAAAATGATCAACCAGCCCGCACATTGACAATGCTCTTTAACCGTGTGTACCTCTTACTCCTTGACCCAGTTCTTGCTCTGCTTAAACCTAAAGCTCAAACAAGTCTCTCAGAAGACAAGGCTAAGGGCAACTGGTCCCATCATTTTGATAATGTGGTTTAATCAAAATGATTAAATTCCTTAGATTAAACTGATTTAATTCCTTTCCTATTTCACTTTCCTTTTTTCATTTGCTTTTTGGTGTAGGTGGCTAGAACTGATTTGTTGGGAACTCAAGAGTCAGGCTTCTGGCCTAGGATTCTGGTAGCATGATTTTAAATCTAAACTATTTTAAGATTCCTAAACTTAAAGCACTCATAATAGCATTTCCGTTCTTATTTTCAAAATATGAAATAGTTTTGAGATTTACTACAGAGAAAAACTGGTAAAAGCCAGATAGTTATAAATAAAAGTTCTAGCACACAATGTAGACTCAAACCCCAAGAAAATTTATTACATTTCAAAATGTCATTACTTAAGCTCCTTATACTTTAAAAATCTTATTTGCTTAGTTATTTGTTCTCAACTCTCTAAAAGGTTCAAAAGCCAATACAGTTGGCTAAAGAAGGATACATATTCAATGTCACTGAAGATGTCCCACCCAGGATCTTTATATTATTATTATAGGTTTATTTAAAAGGATGGATTGAGATTTGTAGCAAGAATAAATCTCCAAAGAAAGTGCTATACGGAACCGCACTATCCTGGCACATTCAAGGACCAGATGTTCTGTTAAGTCTTTCCATACTCTAACACCACGATGTGCAGGTGTACAAAACCTTAAATAAATTTCTGAGCACTGGGGTGTTTTCTACAGGAAGGCAGAGAGATAGAGGAGCTCTGCTGATCTTAAGGAAACTCCTCATGTCTGCATGTATTTCAGCACTAAAGTGATTTTTAGCTTTGTGCCAAAATGGATTAGGTTTTAGTCCCATCTACAAATTGTCTGAAGAGGCTGGGGATTATAGTGGTTTAAATTCCTTTAAAATTACAGAGGGTAAAAACAGATTGTACCAAAGCTAAGTGGCTCTGGAAAAGGAATCCTTGGCCACCACAGTCCCCCGAAGTTCTGACTTCAGCCTCTGACCAGACAGGTGAAGAAACTGGCCCTAATAAGATAGTTGTGAATTGGGGCCGGGGAGTTAGCTCAGTGGTTCCGGCGCCTGTCTTGCAAGCGCAAGGGCCCGGGTTCGATTCCCCGGTAACCACATAACAATACTGGGTGTGGAGACCCACACCCAGCAGCAACCAGTACCACATACCACAGTGCCGGGCGTGGTGGCTCACGCCTGTAATCCCAGCACTCAGGAGGCAGAGGCAGGAGGAT
>PVIR01004687.1:0-37922 GCA_004026965.1 Petromus typicus
AAAAAAAAAAAAAAATAACACTGCATTTGTCTTGTGACCGGCTTGTTTCACCTTCATAATGTCCCCAAAGTCCCTCCGTTCCTTTGCAATGACAGGACCTTCGTCAAGGTTAAATGTTACTCCGCGGTAGGCACATGGCCTTTCTGTTCGTCCACTCCCCTGTTGGAAGGTTCTGTCTACCTTTGGGCCACTGTGAATAATGTTTCGGTTCTTTTAGATGCCTACCTGGAAGTGGAATTGCTTGATCACCTGGTAATTTTGTGTGATTTTTGAGGAAGCAGCATACTCTTTTCCATAGAGACTGTATTGCTTTGTGTTCCCACCAGTCCCCGTGCTGTATGTCCATGCTGTTTACTAATTCTGGGGTTTTGCAGGGAAGGGAGTTATGTGCCTGGAGACTTTTTAATTTTGGTTTTGTTCTCTCCCACTGAACTGCATCTTCAACTCTTTTTTCTTTTTTTTTTGGAGACAGGGTCTTTCTAAGTCGCTGGTTAGAGGACAGTTATGGAGCACAGGGTAGCAGCTGGGTAGGAGGAATAACTTCTAATGCTCTGTGCAGACAACCAGTAACTGTATATGTATTTTTCTTCCTTTTTTCCTTCCTATTTTCCCTCTTTTTCTTTTCCTTACTTTTTGTGGTACTGTGGATTGAACTCAAGGCCTTCCAATTGAGCTACACCTTCAGCTCTTCTTTTATTTATTTATTTTACTTTGAGTCTTTCTGAGTCATGAAGTTGTTCAGACTGGACTCAAACTTGCAATCCTCCTCCCTCAGCCTCCCAGAGTTGCTAGAATACAGGTGTGGGCCATCGTGTCATTTTTTTGTTTTGTTTTGTTTTGTTTTGAGACAGGGTCTTACTATGTAATTTAGGCTGGTCTTGAACTCACTATGTAGTTCAGGCTGGTCTTGAATTCACAGTGATCTTCCGATCTTCCTGCCTCAGCCTCCTAAGTGGGGGATTATAAGCATGTGCCACCACACCAGGCTAAAGTGATACTCCTGCTTCAGTGTACAGTCACTGGGCTACAGATATGTACCCCATAAAAATGTTTAAATCTTTTGTTTCAATGAAGTTCAGTTTATCTATTTTTGTTGTTGTTGTTGTCGTCTGTGCTTTGGGTGCCTAGTCTAATGTCATACAGCTTTCCTCCTGTATTTTCTTTTTTTTTTTTTTTTTTTTTTGAGACAGGGTCTCACTTTGTGGTTCAGGCTGGCCCTGAGCTCAGCCCCAAACTCACATCACAGCAATCCTCCTGCCTCTGCCTCCCAAGTGCTGGGATTATGTGGTACTAATTGCTGCTGGGCCTGAGTCTCCACGCCCAGTATTGTATGTGGTTAACCAGGGATCGAACCTGGGTCCTTGTGCTTGCAAGACAGGTGCCAGAACCACTGAGCTAAATCCCCGGCCCTCCTGTATTTTCTTTTAAGAGTGTGTATCTTTTTGGGTTGGAAAACCTCCTGCCAGACCCACCAGTGCGAACTTGTGCCACGCCAGGAAACCACAGTTTTCTAAGACTTCCCAGTAATTTCAGCCTGTTACATATTCTTACCTAGTGTAAAAGTTCTGGATCCCTGACAGCCAGTCTTTCCACCTTGGCTTACATAAGTACAGTAATTCTAATTTCATATAGAATGAAGTTATTAAAGTTTGAAAATGCTCACTGAAATCTTTACTTCTGTGAAAAACAGAGTCAGTCTAACTCCTCATCCAAAAGGCAACATGTTCTTAATAATTGTTCACTTATCCTCAAGCAGCCTCCCCAAAAATTTCCCCATTTTTTTTCAGTACTTTCTAAAATGACCCTGTCCTCCAGACCTGTCGTTGTCGTGGTTCCCCTCCTCTGGAAGCTCTCAAGTTGTCAACGATCCTCTTCTAAACTGGCACCTGGGCTGGTCACCCACTTGATACCCAAAGTAGTCAGGACGGGAGAGATTCAAGTCAGGACCTTGCAGACAAGTTTGAATTGACTGCTCACTGTTGTAAATGACAGCCTGGGACACTTTCACCACTTAAGGAAAGAAAGAATTTGATTTTCTAAAAATAGAAAGGTCTGGAATTTAATCAGAGTAGGAAGATAGGTCTCCAGACTTCTCTCTTCTCCACCCTTGCCAACTGGGGCTGGGGAGATGGAGTCAAGGCTGGGCACCCATCGGAGGTGGACACTGGGGTAGATACCATGTGTTCCCAGAGGGACAGTTGCTGTCAGCCCTGCCTGGATGTGGGCTGCCTCTCAGCCCTCCATCCTGTCTGTCTGTCCGTCTGTCTGTCTGGGTGGTCTGTGTGGACCGTGCTGGAACTCTGTGGCAAAAGCGGATGGGAACTTGCAGGCCAAGCCAGCAACAGTTCTGCCAAGTCCTACAGCCAGGGGGCTGCTCACATGTTGCGGAGTTGTGCCATCTGCAGCCCAGCAGGACCGCTACCCAGTGGCCTGTGCCAAGGGCCATGGAGCCCTAGATGGCATCGGAGGCCCATCCTGACTGAGAAGTGTGTGTGTCACGGGCACAGTGGGATTTCCTGGGGACTGTCTGTCACTCCCTATGTCTCTCCGCAGGTCCCTCTGGGCCCTGTGTGCCTGTGGCTGGATGCAGATGCGCCAGGCCTCTCCTTTCCTCCTTGCCACTCCCTCCCGCCCCCTCCCGAGCCTGTCCTCTTGAACTGTGCTTGGGGGCTCAGGAACAGATGGGATTTGTTTCCTCCTTGGCTCTGAAGTGTCCTGACATTGAAAAATGTCAAATAAAATAAACTATGGGCCCCCGCCTTCTCAAAGGCTGGCTCATGGCTCCTAGAGGCAGTGAGCTGAAGCCTTAAAGAGACATTTGCAGCCCTGTGCTGAAGTCTCTGTCTCGGGAGCCCCTCCTGAAAAGAAGCCCCTTCCCTGCTCTCCAGCTTGGCCTGTGGTCTTATCCCAGACCTCAAAATGCCCAGCCAACCACTTCCAGCAACAAGAAGCCTCTTGCGTGGACACTGAGTGCGCTTGGTTTGCACCCAGAAGACCCTTGGTTTCCAGTGGACTGGGAAGAGTTGTGCTGCTTATTTCTTCCTCTGCCTTTGCCTTCTGTGTTTCCTGGCAGTTCTTTAACAGCCCACCCCGTGGGCAGCTGGACCAGGTTGAAGCAGACATGGCAAAGGACTGTCCTGGGGAGAACCCCGAACTCAAGCTTGAGCGTCAATGGGATTTCTGCCCCTAGAGGACTTCAGTCCAGAAGGCGGGGGGACAGTGTTTCCTGGGTCCACAACAGAAGGAGAGATGTGTAGTCTCAGTAGGCAGTGGGTGTTGCCTTTGGGTGATAACTTCTTACAATTACTGCACCAACCTGCAGGTTTAGACAGTAGCCTTGGGCGATGTTGCCCTCTGGGACAGAGAAAGGGGACTTGGGGTAATTCCAAGATTTGAGTTCGTTCCTAAGCATGCCTTTCATTTGCCACCTTACCTAACCTGAATATTAGTTTGCTCATTCATTGAAAGGTAATTAGTTTTACCTTGTGAGGGTCAAGTGGAAAAGCATTTGTACCAGTCCTTTGGAAATAGAAAGGGTTGCTGATTTGAAGTATATTTTTCAGACCTCCAGTTAAAATTCTGTTCATTTAGCTGTTGGCTTGTACTTAGGGATTATTAGAACATTAAAATCAAGTTTCCTAAACTTGGCAGAAGAATACATTGAACTTGGGCCTTGACTCTGGTTGTGTAGAACAGAAGTTTTGCTTTTAAATTGGTCTTAATTTTCTCTTAGACCCGTGGTGTACAATTAATTAAGTAGACTTAAGAACAGGCATGACAGACTGGCAGAGCAATAATGTGACCAGACCAGAGACTACCAGGTCTGAGTCCCGGCTCTGCCTCTTCCCAGCTACCTGAGTTTGGGTAAATTTTGCACACGCTCCATCCCAGTGTCCTCAACTGAAAAGTGTGAAGAGTCATGCCATCTACTTTGTCCGATCAACGCGAGGATTAATTAGCTGCTGCACCTACTTCAGACTTCAGAAGTGCTCAACAAATGCTACAGAGTTCTTCTGTGACGGACATTAGCAAGACAGGACCTAAACCATCACATGCACATGTGAATGATACATTGGTGCCTTGGCTCACAAACTTAATTCATTCCATGATTCTAAAGAAAATGGCCAGGTTCATGTTCATGTGGGAAAGATGGCCATGGTCATGTTCATTACCCAATGCAGAGTTCCCAAAAAAACCCAGAATTTTGGCAAACATTTCTGTTTGCAGACCTAATTATTCACAAATGAAAGCATTTGTGAACTGAGGTACCACTGCATTTGCATGTGTGAAAATGATGTTTCTGATCCTCCGTGGAAGAATGACAAGCTAACTCATTGGCCAGGCAAATTGGATTGGTTCTGACCCACTTCATCCTGTTTGTGCGGTATTCTCATGCAGCAATTGGGGCTCATCTGTGGCATGGGGTCTGGGCTGTGACTTCTTTCCCTTTATGACCTAACTCACCAGCTCTCTGACCCCGGCTCACACATGTTTTTATATGTGAAGAGTGGCTTCCTGGTCCATTTCATGCAGCCATAACACAATACCATAAACTAAGCAACTTATGGAGAACAGATTTGTTTCTTATAGTTCCGAAGCTGGGAAATCCAAGCTTATGGGGCCAGATCTGGTGCAGACCTGTGCACATGAACACATGGTGGAAAGTAGAAGGGTCAGGGCCTCCTCGGGAGAGAAGGGGGCTGCCCCATCCTTCCATGGGAGCCCACTCCCACGATCATTGTGACAGCAGGACCCTTGTGTTCTTACATGTTCTGCACCTCCATACTGTTGTGCTGAGGACTAAGCTTCCGCTGAGGGGACAGCAGCAAGGTAGCCCCCAAAACAGACCTCGAGGTTAGGATTTCAGGGCAAGTGGTTTATTTGGCAGCTTCTCTCAGAAGTCATGGAGGAGGACCGGGGAAATGCACCAGGAGAGAGATGGAAGGGTGTGTAGGTTATTACTACAGGCACCCGGAGCTTCATGATTTCTAGGTGGCATGAATATACTTTAGCAGTGTCCAATGAGAAGGGCAGAAATATTTGGTATTTACCTTTCAAGTCCCATTCATTACTGGCAGAAGACAATTTCTAGAGGAACTGACTTGACATTTTGAGCCTCTCAGGCTGGTCACAGGTGCCTACTGAAGTTGTGTGGATGGAATCAGAGACTATGGATGGGACACAGATGGGACACAGACACTATCATTTAAGAAGAAGGAACTTGCCATGGTGGTGCACATCTAAAATCTCAACACTGTAGGAGACTGAGACCGGAAGATCTCAGGTTTAAGCTCAATCTGGACAACTCATGCTTATCAATTTCATGAGACCTTGTCTAAGCAAGACCCTGTCTCAAAAAAAAAAAAAAAAAATCAAAAGGAAGTGAAAATGTAGCTCATGTGAAGGTTCTGAGTTCAATCCCTGGAGCCCCCAAAAAGAAGAGGAAAGTGAAGGAAGAGGAGGAGGAGGTAGGGAAGGAAGAAGAGGAGAGTGAGAAGCAAAGAAGAAAATATTGTGGAGTCAGATTCCTGGGGCTGATGGAAGGGAGTGGTAATTTCAGGAACCTCTTCTGAAATAGTAAGCAGTACTCCTCAGTCTTTGTGAGGTTAATATATGTGGCATTGTCTGTTCAAAGCCAGCAAGGAAGGGAAGCTTGCAGTAAGTAGATATTCCAGAGTGGCTGCTGATGTATGCTAGTTGCCATAGCAACTGATGCCAACCAAGGAGCAGCCCCTCCCCTGGATGTCCTAGTAACCTACAATTGAGCTGCTGGAGTGTTCATTGGGCGTGATGGCATACAATTTGGTTGACAGTCAGGAAGCTGTTGAGAGAGGTTTGGCTTTTCCCAGCAGCCCCACCCACCTGTCTACCTGTCCGTTTGCCTCTGCTTTTTAAGTGTCACTCTCCTCCCTCCTTGTCCTTGTGTTCTGTGATAAGCCAGCTTGACTTGTGCAGTGCCTGATTCCATGCAAGCTGGTAGCACCAAAAGAGCACAAGTTTGGAAGTATTACAGGCTGGTTCAGATCCCAGTTCTGAAGGAACAGATCCCAGTTCTGACTCTAAGGGAATAGCGATATGGGAAGGGATTGTTGAGAGGGTGTAACAGAATTTGGCATCTATAGAACACTTGGTGTGCAGTAGGTACTAGTAAATTTAATTCCTCCCCTTCTCTTGTTGGCTTCGAGAAATTCAAAACTATGGAGGCCATTGGTAGAATGGGATTCTCCCCCCTTGGCGATGATGTCCTGTTGTCCACTTGGCTTTGCCAGATGCCCTCCCTTCAGGGAGCCTTCCCTAATCCATCCCATTGTAACCCAATTGCTGTCTGACTCTGGCTTGTCCTGGAACTTGCGTACATAATCTGCCTTGTGGTAACTTGTGCTTTTATGATCCTCTAACAGTCGCATAGCGTGTAGAGTTTACAAAGCCTAACATGGCATTATCTTATTTCATCTTAACAACAGAGTGGATTGTTTTTCCCTTACTTACAAGCCAGGAAATTGGAACTCAGCTTAACTGTCCTGGCAGAATTATATGACTTGAAAGTGGCAGCCTCAGAGAAGAATCCAGGCCTTCTGACTCCCGTGCTCTGTGCTCTTTCCAGAACATGGTGCTGTGCTCTGAGCACCCTGTGACAAGCCTGGCGCAGGGCAGGGGCAGGGGCCACACTTCTCACTGGAGAGAGGCTTCCCAAGGCCAGGACACTGTCCTCACCTCTCTGTTTCCCCCAAACTCAGCGGCTTCGATTCGGAGGCCAGTGAGTCGGTGGTGGAGACCCGGGCTGGAACGCCCCAAGGTGACCTCTCCGGCTTCTTGCCTTGGGAGCCACAAGTCAGGAGCTCTGGGCCAACTGCAGAAGCAGCAGCCCAGGGCTCTGTGAATACAAGTCCTTATTCGACTCCAGTCAAAGGCTTAGCTGTCCCAGGATGTTCATGCAGGGCCAGCTCTGGCTTCCAGCTCTCAGATGTCTCTGGACAGGCAGCAAAAGACTATTCACTGTCCTGAAGAAAGGCAGGCAAGCCAGGCAGGGGACTTATCCATGGGGCTCTGCCAGGGGCACCCCAAAGGGCGCAGACTGGATCCTTCTTGCCTGTATATCGGGGCATCAGTGGAAGAAGCTCAGGTAGATACCTGAAAGCCTGGACTTGATAAGCAGGCAGGAAGGAAGGAGTCAGGTGCAAAGAGACCCCAAGTAAATAACTCCATAAATACAAATCGACATTGACTGACCACGCTGGCCAGGGTCACCCAGAGGAAGCTGGGCCATGTGCGCAGATAAATAGCATGTTGTGATGGATACACCAAGGAGCAGGAATGGGAGACACACTGTGGGAAAGCCATCCAAACATGAGTGTGAGGAGTGGCCACGTACAAAGAGCCATGTGTGTGCAAGACCTGGTGAGAACGAGGCTGCCCGCGTTCAGGGAATGCAGCAGCTCATGGGCACAGTGCGCATCTGAGAGGCGGACAGACTTCCAAAGGGTGCATGACCCTGCGCTCAGCCTGGAGGCCTCGGCCAGTGCAGAAGACATGATCACAGCCTGCCTTTGGCCAGCCCGCTCTCCCGGGGCCTGTCTTGTGCTCCTCTCTCTGGTGGGGCATCTCCAGCCCAGAGGAAAGGACAGATCTCTGACCTTGTCCCTGCCCTCTTCCTGGCTGCTCCCCTCCTCCAACCCCTTGCCCATCCCTCTTCTCATTGGTCGCTTTTCTGGGTCTCAGGCTTCCTTCGCTTCCACGTCTGGCTTCTGTCCTGGCCCCTGTGGGTCTGATGACAAGGGGCAGTTCAGGAATGACACTATCTACTCATGCATGGCCATGTGGCCAGACTGGGTGATGGGATTTCTTGTAACAGGGTTTCCCAGGACTGGTGACATTCTACTGAGTGTGATTTGGAGATGAGGGATAGTGCTTATCTGGCTGTTGCTGCCTCTTTCTACTCCTTCTGGAAGCCCAGGGGACAGTCAGCTGCTCTGGGCCCACGCTGGAGTGAACTTCCTTCAGCTGCCCCCTCCGCCAGTCTCTGGACCTGGCCAGGGTAGGCTGCACCTGTGTGATGGTCCCACCGAGGACCCTAAAGAGGCCAGGGAGGCAGAAGCTACAATCCCTACCTTCACCCCAGTTCCTGTGCTGATTTCGGGTTCTTGGGGAGCAGAGCAGCTGGGCATATGGAACATTTTGGGTTTTGATATCCGTTGGCCACTTACTACCTGCACGACCTTGGGTATCACCCAGCATTTTGTGCTTTTTCCTCACTGCTTAAGAGGAAAAGTGATGTGAACACCCACTTGGTGATACCTGTTCACACATTCAGTAGGTACCCACAGAGCACTGCATACCAAATGCTGCAGGTGCCACAGGAAAAAAACAGGCATTATTCTGAAGCTGTGTAGGATAAAAGGAAGGGCAGATGCTTGAATATATCTGTGAGTTTAAGGTGAGGCACACACCTGTAACCCCAGCACTCGGGAAGCTGAGGCAGGAGGACTGTGATTTTGAGGACAGCCTGTGCTACACAAGTTCCAGGCTAGCCTAGATTACACAGTGAGACGTTGCTCAGAAAGGAAAAAGAAGACAAGTTTGGATTGTGTTGTATGTAACAAGAAAAAGTCAAGCCAGGTAAGGGTCAGAGAGCAATGAGGTGAAGTGCTTCAGAGAGGGGACTGGGTGCTTCAGAGTGCTTCAGAGAAGCACTGGCTTCTCCGGGAGGCCCTGAAGCTAAGTGGGAGTGGAGCTGTCCAGCAACCAGAAGAGATGTGCAAAGCGCCCGGCAAGAACACAAGAAAGACGGGAAATCAGAGCAGCTACTGAGGGGGAAAGTGGGAGAGTGGTCAGAAATGAGGTTGGTAGGTGGCTGGGGGCTGGTGTGCATGGGAAGGATCATGGCTTTTCCTCGAAGCGAGGGCAGGAGTCACAGCAGGGCTTCAGGGAGAGGGACATTGATCATCCCCGTTTCCAAAGTGCCTATCCAGCTACCGTGGAGATAAGACCACAGGGACAGCAAGAGAACCAGGAAGCACAGAAAGGAGTGACAGCAGGTAGAAGGGCGCCCATGCCAGGTGCAGACAGGTGGGAAGGGTTGTGGGATAAAGGAGACGATGTATGAGCGTCCTTTCTCAACACATCCTGTCCAGGTTCATTTCTGCCCCCCGCAGGTTTGGGACCCACTCCGAATGGGGTGGCTCAGGCAGTGGGTGTGTAGATCGTTCTGACATTGATGCTCCTGGGTCGGCAGATCTCCAAAGACGGTTGTACACATGTACACACACTCACACTGGCACACACACACAGGCCCCTCAGAGATCCTCCTGAGGTCCAGCAGGCCTGGCCCTCTCTCAGAAGCACACGGAGACCTGATGTATTAGGGTGGTAGATGCACGACGTAAGCCCGGCTCACCACACCAGTAGCTCCCCATAGCTGCTCCAGCTGCAGGGCTGGTGGGAAAGGCGGGGCTCCTCCGAGGTTACATAAATATTTGCTGAGCAGTAAGCCAGCGAGAGCAGGGCCCCTTCCTCCAGCTGGTGAATTTGCCACCCAGAGAAATCTCAGCTGGGGTTAGGACCAGGATGTAGAACACTCCACTGCAGATCTGCTGACTCCTAGTACCCACAGGTCAAACTGTCCCACCAACCCACCACCTCCCAAGCCTTTCAGTCTGGGCTGGCTCAGGGAGGGGGAACATGACGTAGTACCAGTGTGGCAGAACCTGGCCTAGGAATCTGGAAACCTGGGTCATATGGATATTCTAGATCTCTGACCACATGAACTGGGTCTGACCCAGGGTGCCTGGCACCTCCTCGGGAAGGGCCGGAGGCTGTGAGCAGAGGCAGAGGCCTTGCTGGGTCAGGAAGCGGGGAAGGAAGCCTGCTAGGCCCATGCTCAAGGGCCACAGGCAAGAACTATAATGTTAAGTGAAAAAAAAGCGGACACGGAAGGTTCAGTGTCACGTGGTTTCTCTTCTATGAGAAATGCGAAATATAAATGATTTAAAGAGTAAAATAAAGGACAGATGAGAGGAAACATGAAGGTAGACTCTTTGGAGATGAGGAAGGGGCTGTGGGAAAAGGGCAGAAGGTGAGGCGGAAAAGGCGATCATGAATGACCAAGATACTATTCTACATATAATAATTCCCTGAAATGAATGTAATCATTATCTATTGATAATAAATATTTTTTAAAAACCCACTGCGAGCTGGGTACAGTGGTACCCCCCCCCCATAGTTCCAACTGCTTGGGAGACTAAGACAAGAGTACTGCCTGAGCCCAGCGGTTGAAGGACAGCCCAGGCATCATAGTGAGATCTCACTGCCTCCCCAACCCCCAGAAATCCCCTCATGATCCCCAACTTGGCCAGACTACCTGAGGCCACTCTTGGAACTTTTCTGGCTTGAATAGTCTAAAGCAAATATAACAATAGCTGCTTTCTTTACCTTAGACCACTTGGTTGTTTATAAATAGAATAAAATTATAGAAGTAAGGGGGATGGTGGTTCTGGCACTTTTCTCCCAAGCACAAGGTCCCGAGTTCAATTCCTGGTACTGCCAAATAAAAAATTATAGAAGTGAAAGTATTTTGAAAATTTCTGCTACACAGAGCCTAAGAATGATTTTTTTTTTTAGACATTTCTGTCAAAAACATAATAGAGGATTCTCTTAGAATTCAATAGCATCACTGGGAGATCTGGGATAATTTTTTGAAAGCTGGGATTAGGGATGTGACCTGGCCATTTCCCAGGCATCTCACAACCATATAGGAACAGTTAATTCCCTGACCCTCCCCACAAATCCTTTCTCTCCTTTCCCTGTCCATTCATTCTGGTTTAATTCTTTTTTGCCACTTTGCTAAGTTGCCATCAGCACACCCTGGCCAAGGTGTAGAAGGCCCAGCTTTACACACAAGCCCGTAGGAAGTGTCTCTGGATGAGCAGCAGTTGTGGAGACACTTTCGTGTCTCAGAAGTTACATCATACCATAGTTGATGCGAAAGACAAGAGATGAGCGCAGGTCAGGGAACAGAGAGGTGGATGCCCACCCCAACACCCCTGTCATCTCAAGGGTCTCATTTCTGGAGTTCAGCTGAAAATCAAGGGCCCAGTCAGGTGACCCTACAACCCAGAATCTCCCAGGTAATTGGCACTGGAGTTCACAGCAATCACACTGCTCAGCATCCTCTTTTCTTCTTGTCTCACTCTTACCAATACCATCCTCTGAGTTACTGTCAGGGAGACAGGTGGAGCCTCCCACAGGTACTTGGGATGTCGCCATTGAAAGTAGAGTCTCGGTAGAGAAGGCCTTGGGCCTGGCCTGGGCCTGGAGATCCTTTGGGATGGATTGCTAGGAGCCAGGAAGAAGAATCACCTCTCTGCCCTAGGAATCTACCCAGGGACGTTATACATACTAGTCTCGGCTCTACCCTCTGCTTTGGACGTTGCTTACTCTTTCTAGGCCTCAGTTTCCTTTTTGTAAAGAGATTCTCTGATGGTGCTGGCTCAGGTGGCAAATGTTCTGATTCCCAAGGCTCTTCGAAGAAAAGGCCTGAGGAGCACAGAGGCAGCCTGTCTAAGATAGAGGGGCCTTTCTCCTCTTACCCTCTTTGGCTGGGCTTTCTCTCTGGCTCTAGCTCCCTTTCGGGAGGTGCCACCCCCTCCATGTGTGCCTCCGCTGTCCCCATTCCCTCTGCTCCAGGATTTGGTCATGCTGCCTGGGACCCAGAAAGGAACTCAGACTCCCTCCTGCATCCAAGTCATTGTAGTCAAGGCCACCGCTGTGCCATACCTCATGATAGGCAAGGTCAGGGCCTCTTCCCACGCAGGAGTAGGCCAATGACAGGGGAGACTAGATTTTCCTGTCTTCACAAAAGCCCCCAGATGGCGTTCCTCTTCAGGGCTGCTGCCCAATTACCCGAAGTGCCCGACCTATGGGCTGAAAATAGCAGGTTTCCAATTGGCATCCTATTTATTTAAGTCGCAAGGCCTCTGCTTCTTCCCTTATAAAGCCCACAGCAGCCTGCACTGAGCAGGAAGGTAAGCACTACCAGAAGACCGATCACTCACACTGGGAAGGAAAGAGGGATGTGTAGAGGATGAATCTCAGTCTTCTGGGTGATGCACCTCAGAAACTCATCCCAAGGAGAAGGAGGTTTAGAGACATCCCCCAGCCCAGAATCCTATTACTGGGGACTCAGAAAGCAGAGAGCCTTTCCCCTGGACTGAGCCGCTGGCTGCAGCTTGTCCACTTTATGGCCTGGGTCCCCCAGTCTCCATGTTTGAGGGTGAGGAGAGTGGGTGGGAGGATAAACAGGCTCCTGGGTATGAGGAAGAGGAATAGGTGTCCCCATGGGCTCTGGAGCAGCGTGAGGCAATGTTCAGGAACAGCTTCTGCACAAGACCCTCATCCCTCCAAGCAAACCCCGTGTCTTACCCTGTCTAGGCCTCAGATCTCCCCCTCCAGTTCTGCCCACAAAGCCACAAAGGAGGAACCTTATGGAAAACCTATAGCTGGGTGCAGAGAACAACATCCCCTGCTGCTGACATTCCTCTGGCCAGACAGACATTTGACTCAGGCGGGAGGCGAAAGTGAATCCTTTAGGGCTCTGTTACTGTAAGCTGTTCCCCAGATGACCCAGCCCAGCCCAGCCCAGCTGCTGGGATGGAAGCTCCCTGGTGCAGGAGCGAGGGGCTGTGCTCTCCCTCTGTGTAGGGTGGGAGGCCAGGAACAGTAGCCACACAGGACGTGGGATGGGCACGTCCAGGGACCGGCCACTGAGATGAAGAATGTGCTAGAGAGGCTCCTGCCATGCTTGAGTCTCCTCAGGACTGGCGTGTCTTCCTGAAGACTTAGGGCGTGTGAATCTATTTGGCTGGAATGCTAAGGGGCGATCTTGGGATCTGTGCTAGAAGCCCTGCAGATTTTTACTTGCCTTTGATCTTAAAGTCTGTTTGGAAAACTTGTTCCAGTGGTTCGTGGACTGTTCAGACCCCTCTGCTGAGGTTCATGCCCTCCCAGGGTCTGGTCTGCCCTTCTAGAGCCGCAGCTTCAGGTCCTCGAGGCTGCACACTCTCAGTTGCAGTACTAGGGAAAGAGCTGTCCCAGGACTCAGAGCTTTCAAGGCTGGGGAAGGCCCTCAGGGGTGCAAGTCTCCCCCACACCTGTGAATCTGGAGCCGAGAATATTAGGAAATGCCAAAGGGTGTACTTGGTAGCCTTAGAGAGCAAGTACTGGCTCAGTACCCCCCAGACCTTGTGGTTCAGGGTCATCTTCAGGACTTCCCTGCCTGGGGGAGGGTCTGAAAATTACCAGGTTGCTTTTATTGCTTAAAATATTCCAGATAAAATCTGTCTCTTCCTAAAACAGTCTTCTGGGCTTGCCCAGTTCACACCCGGGTGGGGACCCAGCCTTAGCTGTGTGGCCCCTGCTGGGAGCAGAAAGAAGCAGAGGAAGGTGGTGGGCAGCAGTTCCCCACCAGCTCCTTTTCCTTTGACAGGGAGAACAAGGTGTCAGGAGGTCCTGCTGTTTTCTGTACCCTGTCCTAAAACCTTCTCATTTCGAGATCCGATTTTGATCTAGAAAATCCCTCTTAGACTAAGCCACAAACCCTCTGGTGGCGTGAACTTCCCTTTCTCCCCCAAGATCGCGCCCCCATGCACACCACCCACCTTGTCCTAAAAGCTGGGGAGATGTAGGCCCCACTTGCCAGGTTTCAGGACTTTGAGGTCAAGCCATCTTACCCTCCCCCATCAGCAGAAGGTTCTGGAACCAGTCTCTGGCAGTATGTACGTCCCCTTTGACCTTCACCCCCTGGCCACCTCTCCAAACACTGGTTGTGGAGATGCACAGATCCCGTGCTCCAATTTTCCCTGATTTCAAAAGTGTAGATGGGCGGGAGGAGGCCATGCAGAAGCTCTGCGGAGCAGTCTGCCGGCCCCAGCTGGGGTCCCACCGGACACCTAGGCTTGAGACCTGCAAGTACCCCACGGCTCCCGCCCTTTCTGCGCGGGGCGCCCCAAGGGACCGCCGCTGGCCTCCCAGGGATTAACTTCTCAGCGGCCCAGGTGGAGGTCGAGACCCCCGGCCCTCCGCTGCACCTCCGGGCTTCCGAGGCCACCGGAACGGTGGAGGCTGCTGCGGCTCTTTGTCTACCTGCTCTGGGCGTTAAAGAGCCCGCGTGCAGCCTGCTACGCCGGGGCTGGGGACAGAAGTCAGCGATGGGGAAATGAGGCTCTGTCGCTTTAAGTGCAGCTGCAGCCGTAAGTACGAGCCCGGCTGTGCAGAGAAAAGGGAGCCGGGAGCCGGCGAGAGCCCGGTTTCTGGCCCTCCCTCCGCGTGGTCTGAGGCTCGGACCTCTCGGGTGTCTGCCGCGTGCCCGAGCGAACGCAGCCCCTGGGGACGCGGGGTGCCCACCGGTGCGTGACCGCCTGAGCTGGAGAAGATGCTGCATTTGCCCCTAACCAGGGCGGGTAGAACCGTGAATTTCCCTCGCAGGTAAGCGGCCCACCCCTAGCGGGTGCCAGGGCGGCCCCAGCCCTGCGGTCAGCGGCGCAGCTTCGGGGCGCGGGCGCGGGGTCCGCGGGGAGGAGGATCTGGCCGCGCTCTCCCCGCCGCGCCCGTGGGTTTCCCACGCAGAGCTTTCTGGCGCCCCCCACAGGGCCAGGGGGCTTTGGAGCTGGGGGTGGGTGCGTGGTGGGGCGTGGAGGGCGCAGGAAAGGACATGTCGAGACAATGGCCCAACTTGATTGAACTTCGTGCTTGGGGCTGCAGAGCTTTGGGGTGGTGCGGATCGAGGTGTTCAGCGACCTGGCTGGTGTGTGTAGAGGGGCACGGACTACCCCGTCCCCAGAGCCTCGGGATGTTCGGGGGTGGGGGAAGGAAGGATGTAGGTTCTTCTGTGGGGTGGGAATCTGAGAGTGTCGATGATTTGGGGAGCTACACCGGGAGGGACAGCAGGCGGGCGGGGGCCCGGAGTGGAAGGGTCACCAAACCTCCTAAGTAAAACGAACGTGGCACACCACCCCCCTCCCAGAGCTGACCTGGAAAGGCTCTTCCCTGGGAGGACTAGAAAAGGCCGAGGCTGAGAACACAGCGGGGGCTTTCTGGTTCTTCTGGGAGCCACCGCCTCACAGCTCCTGCCCCAGTGTTGCCCTCCATCCCTCAGCCTCTCCCGGACCTGGATATCTCTGGGAAGTTGGAGGTTTGGGAGCCAGAGAGGCTCTGCAGGGGCGCTGTGACCACGCCCACCCCAAACTTCTCCAGAGCCCCAGAACCCCAACACTCTGGACTTGCGCTGAGATCCCTCCTGATTCCTGGGGTGGGGGGGGAGTGCTCTCCAAGGACTCTGTTTTAACTTTGCACAAATAGCTTATGGTGAGCATGAGAATTGGGCTATCCTTGGGAAGTGACCCATCTGCATCTTTGCTTTCCTCCACAGGGCTGTGGCGGTGGGCCCTGGTGGGGAAGGGAGGGTTGTTGTTTAGCAGCCAGAGTTGTGCTGGCCCCAAGCCTCCAGCCCCTCACCACAGCACAGACTGCACCGTTGCAGCCTCTCTGGAATGTGATGACTGCTGGGATTGCTACGGTGACTGGTGGGGGCTATCATAAAAGGAAGCAGTTCAGGTACGGAGAGTAGATCCATTTAGGAACTTTGGGGCTTCTTGCTTCAGGTGAGGTCTTGGGCTGAGTGGTGCGCTGCTCAGTGGCCCCTGGAAGACGAATAAGAAAAGGCCAGTCGTGACCTGCATCCCCTCTGCCACCACCACTGCCACCTCAAGGAAAAGCCAGATGCAGTAACACAGTGTGCCCCAGGACAGTTGTAGCATTGCCGCCCAAGCAAGATTCGTACTGGTTCTACTCCTAGGTGCACTGCCTCCTACCCTAGAAGGCATGAAAATCCTCCTAAGAGACTCTAGCCCCCTTTCCCGGAGCCCAGCACGGCCTCTTTCCAAGCACCAGCCTTTCCCAGGCTGCTCCACGGTTGCTCTTGAACTGGTATTCTCACGCCCCCTTTCTCAACCCCACCCCATCCTGGAGGGACCATCCTAGTCCATGGGAGCCCAGTCCAGCTTTGTAAGCTTAGTGCCTTCTGAGGCCACCGCTGTTGAGTACTCCTAGCTCCTCACCAGAAATGTTTTCTGGGCAGGTGTGCTGGGGCGGGAGCTGAGAGAGAAGCAGGTCAGGTTACACCTACCCAGCCGGCTGCCTGCTGGGCTGGGGCTGTGGTTTCCTTTCACCCAAACCCACTTGCTAGTTTCAAGCTGAGAGTCGCTGGTAGACAAGGAGAAAGGGTAGGTTGTAAAGTGCAGATCAGTCCCCAAATTGCCACACTTCAGTTATAAAATTTAACTAGCCTGGCCCTGCTCCACAGGGGGCTCAGCTCAGGCCTATGCTGTGGGGGCAGCTTGCAGCCTTCGCTGTAAATGATGGTTGGCCGGACCCATCAGGAGATCAAAGAGATGCTCTCCTGAAGGACCAGACTCCCTGACACTCTCAGGGGGCATCAGGGAAGGATCTAAGAATATGAGATGAATGACTTAATTAGCCCTCAGATGTCTCCTTGACCAGCTTTTGGTAAGTAAGTAGCTGCAGGTCAGCCCCTGGTACCTCCACTTGCCCCCAAGCAGACCCCTTTCCTCCCTGAAGTCTGGGCTGGTCACCTCCTCCATGGAAGGCTGTGTGCATAAGAACTGTTCTCGTGTACCTCAAACACTGGTCTCTCCTGAAGACACGTCTTTCCTGTTGCCCCAGCATACACGGTCCTCCTGCATCTTCCAAGCAGGAAGCCCGAAGTCCACCCATGCAACCCTCTTATGTGCCTTCTCAAAGGACCCTCAGATAGAACTGCTATCCCTAGGAACAAGACTTGCTAGCTGGATTTGCCTCCCTCCACCCAAGAGATTCCCTGGGCCAAAGGCTTCAGCGTGGCCCTGACTCGGTCTCTGGGAGAGGACAAACACCTCAATGTGGCAAAGCCAACAAGCTGCTTCTTGCTAGAGGGTTTTACGGGGCTAGGTGTGCACACCGCAGGCTAGCCACGCTCGCTGGCATAACCTCTCCCTGGAAAGCCCCTGCCCAGGGCTTGGGAAACACGGACAGGATAGAGGAGCCACACAGGAAGCATCCTAGTGAGGGGTTAGTGCAGCAGCCACATGTCCCCTGCTGCAGGTCACCTCTGGAACGCCACCTGTGCTAACGGCACTGTAAACTTTTAATTCAGTCGTGCAACCAATGAGATGCAGGTTATCATCGGTATCCTGTTTCACCGGTGAAGAAATGGAGGCATGGGAGCGGGGTAGACAGATATCTCAAAGAGCCTCGCTGCGGCATCTGGCCTCACACCCAGGTGTGTCTGACTCCAGCGCCAACTTTTAACTACTCTGTGACAAGGAGACTGTTATTGACACAAGCCCAGGCCCTAGAGTTGCCAACTGTCAAAGACAGAGGAGTTGAGGGTAATTTGACACCTCAGCAAGGGTGTGGGCTCCCTGGGAGTCTGGTGGGAATGTAATGGGGGAATACTGAGTTAGCTGACTGGTTGCAAACCCAGTTCTCTTCAATTAGCTTTGTGCTCTTGTGGAGGTCGCTTGTTCTTTAGCCTCAGTTTCCTTCTCTGTGAAATGGGACGAAGTCCTGACATTTGTAGTGACAGTGTAATAATATAAAGGGAATTGTGACCAGTTGACATCATTGCCAGCTGCAAAAGTATTCTGAATTTTTTTTTTTCAGCACTAGAGATTGAACCCGGGGCTTTCCACTGAGCTACATTCCCTGGGTCCCCCATCACTGACTACCTCACACATACTTATTTATTCAGACAGGGTCACTAAGTTGCCCAAGCTGGGCTCAAACTTGGTGGCACGAGTGGTGATGGGGTTCTCCTGCCTCATCCTCCTAGAGTGCTAGGATTACAGGGATGTGCTTTGGACTCTTTGGATGTGTTGGTGTTTTTCTCACCCCATCTTGGTAGGACTGTATGCAATTGCTTTGATCAGTATAATAGTCCAAACAGCTCCCCAGCTTGTAATCTATTTTTGATTTTTACTTACTCAATTGTCCATCTTTAGATTTCTAGTCAGTCTAAATTCTATGCTAATTACTATAGTATATTTATATATCCTATTCTGGTTGGCAATTTACATAAATATAGATCAGTCTTTAAAACTTCATCATTTAAAAAAAAAACCCATATTCCTTCAACAGCTACTGGGTGATAAGTTTGTGCCAACCACTCTGCTGGGTGCTAGCAAAACAGAATGGAACCCTTAAGCATTTATGTTCCTTTAGTCACTCAACAAACCCAACTAGAACTTTCCTTCTTTCTTTCTCTTTCTTCCTTGCTTGCTTCCTTCCTTCCTTCCTTTCTTCCTTCTTTTCTTTCTTTCTTTTTTTAAATTTTGAGACAGGATCCCACTAAGTTGCTAATTTGCCCGGGCTAGCCTCAAACTTTGGATCCTCCCACCTCATCTTCCCAGAGTGCTGGAATTCAGGCCTGCACCACCACACCCAGCTTATGATGCATTTTAGAGTGATTACTTTGGGGGCTGGGGATGTTGCTCAATCATAGTGTTTGCTTAGCATGCATAAGGCTCTGGGTTCCACCTCCAATGCTTAAAAAAAAAAAAAAAACTACAGATTCTATAATGATTACCTTGGACAGATACTGAGCAGTATGTTAATTTATTAATTTTCCTTGCTTTATTAACAGTCCTCCTCCCTCATTCATAAATTAAATGTGAAGGAGGAGGTATAGTAATAACAGTAGTTTTTTCATGAACTTTACAGATATCGCTTTTGTCCTTTATAGATGCACCTCTCATTTGCCATTATCTTTCCAGTGCTCTTCTGTTCCAGATCCTCCTATAGAAATCCCTGGCAAAGCTGTGGTGCCAGCATATTGGCACATGATTGTCCCTGGGCTACTGAACATCTGTTTCTGCAGCAGGGAACCCAAGAGCCTCCATCATGCTCAGCCTCTGGCCTCAACCCCAGGCAGTGAAAGAAACCAGCCACGCATATCCTGTATGTGAGAAACTAAACCTGAGCCTCTTCCAGGAGGGAGGAAACCATTGCTTACTCATGTGCAACTTGGTTTAGGAGCTTTGGTATTATCTGAAAAACTAATTCTGGGAGTTTGTACAGAGCTGTTCATTGTGAAAGCACCTTTGATCCCAGAGTGTCCAAAATCCCTTGGAAAAAATTTTGCTGTGCCATGGAGGCAGCAGAGCCTGCAGGAGCCCCCAGAGAAGTCAGGATTCTTGGGTTTGGTGCCTGGTGTACCAGTCTGCTCTGGCTAGCCTCTTGGTGATTCATGTTTCTTTTATGAAGTTAAACTAATCTAACTCCGAGCAATTCCACCAGTCAAATAATGCCATCCAAGTAAAGTAATGGTTGGTCATGTGGTTTGAGCCCAAAGATTCAGAGATAATCAGAATTTTTATTTGTCTGCCTTTGGCATTTACCAAAGAAATTCAGAGATGAAACAAGGAATATATTGAAAAAGGCACAAAGGTTAGAACTGGAGCTGTGATGATGCCTTCTGCCTTGGGATTTCACTACTGTCTGCCGGAAGTTGTGAGCGTCCAGTGTTGTAGAGCCCTCTGCGCCAGCTTCCTGTGTCTGTCCACCCCGACCCTGTGTCTGATGTTCATGGAGTGTGAGCTGCCACAAAGCTGCCAGGTGCTGCGCCTGCTCCCACTCCCACTACTCACAGCGCATGTTTCCCAAGAGTTGCCTGTGTTCCCGAACCTGTTTCTGTCCGTTGAATGTACATCATTTAATTATTGCGTAAGCTGATGATACAAGAGTGTAAAGGGAAAGTTGTATCTACCAAAACTGCATTGAAAGCTTTAGAAGATTTGAAAAGCAAGTGGCTAAGGAAACTTGGACTAGGTTTAGGACTTGAAAGCGAGAGATGAGAAAGCTTTAGGAGGGTTTTGCTTTCAGACAGCCATATTAAAATCTCACTTCACTTTAAACAGCCGATGCTGGATACAATGCTGTGTGGACACAGGTCCGAAGAGTAGAGTTGAAAAGTGGGTGTGTCAGGGAAAGCCTGTGGGTTCTGGTACTTAGAACAGCAGGCACTGAGGTTCACTGAGGCCTCTCTGAAATTTTCTATAACGAGGATTATGGTTGCAAAGGCTTTGCGTGTAATGAGTGCCTGAGAAGGTATAGAAAGTCCTTCCTGGAACTTTTTCTAAGTAGATAAACATGTTTGCGTAGACTCGGTACATTGATGGTGGGGAAGAATGGCTGAGATCAGACTGTTCATGAGTTGAGAGACAACCAAGCAGGGGGTAGTTGGGCCTGGAGCTTTGCCGCTTTTTCAGTGTAGTAACCCTGTCTATCTGTTTTACACAGTGAACACTTCTAGAAAGCATGAGCTTGGAAAGTACAAGATGAAGTCTTCTCTTTCTCCACATCACTATGAGACTGATCTAAGATCTCAGGATAAGAAGAGAGGACCTATTTTTAGTGCTCAAGTCCCACCATTCATTTTCAACTCCTTTGGAGTGATAATTGCCTAATTTTCTATTTAGTTAAGCCTGACACTTGCTTGATGCCCAAGGGCTGTCACCTTCAAGTGGTTACCTGTAGGGTGGTGTTCTTCCAAAAATAAGAAGGGCAGATGGAAATTTTTGGCAGGGACTTTTCTGAGGGAGGGCTGGGGGTGGAGTTGCAGGGGCCCTGGAAGCTGAGCAGTGGCCTTGGTGGACTCCTCCGTGAGCAGAGAGTGGAAGAAAGGGCAGATGTTTTGTTCCTGACTATTGCCTGAGGGCACCTTCCCCAGATACCAAACCAGTTTGATTTGGATTCACTTTCTCTTCTCTTAATTTCAGTCTTCCTTCTTTAAGGATTATGCCAAAAGCCCTAGACTGATCCTAAAGCCTCAGAAAAGATTTCACTCACAGTTGCCCAAGAAAAGCATGTTAATACCAAAAGTAATCTTCCAGCCAGTCATTTCCTGTGTTTTTGAGACTGTTATTTTTCCCTAAGATATGTATCTTCACATAACAAAAACTGTTCTTCCTCCAACCCAGGGGGAGGTGATGTGGCATTATGAGGAAGGCATAATAAATGGGTCCTTTAGAGAAGCTGGGACAAGGGCTGACGTGTTCTTGAGCTCACCTTTACATCCCGCCGTTGGAATGCAGTTGTTGAAGTGAAGAGATAAGGCACCCAGAAATTCTCATGCGGGATTCACTACTGATGTGTTCCATGACCCTAATCCACCAGGAGCAGCCCAGAGACACTAACGGCCAGGAGATAGTTTGGAGAGAATGGAGTTTTTTTCTGAACAGAAAGTACATTCCTAAAGATTCACTTGAGAACTATTGAATCCATTTTCGTGGGCTGTTGAGGGCCATAACTAATTACCACAGTGGTCAGGTACTCATATTTGTAGAGCACTAAATACAGGTTCTTCTGTGGTTGGTTTGGTAAAAGACATCAGCCCTTCTGAAATATTTGGTGAATGTGGCATTTGCAGGTGAGGGTCTGTGAAGTCTGAGTCTTTTCAGTTCTTTATTATCTTCTCCATTCATTCTCCATCTGTAAACTGCCAGAATAACATGCCTGGGGCATATAACGAGTGCCTAATTACCTAGCCTGAACACCTGTGTATGGTTTGGTCTCTGCAATAAGGTCTTTACTTCATCCACTTACTGGTTAAGAATTAAGATCCCTTTTTGTTTTCATTCTTTTTGTTCAGAGCTTTGTACTAGGTGAGAGATGTGCTTACTTTCACATGCATAGAGAACTCACTCATAAAGAGGAAGGTCTTTCACAATGCATTAGCTGGGCTTTCTCTCCAACACTGACCTTTGACTCCCTGGCACAATGTGGTATTCAGCTGTCCTGTTCTCTGAAGTGAAAACCTTCAGAGCCCTCAACAAAGATATTTCACCCAGAGTAAGCAGTCCATGAACTAAATGACTTAAGATAAGGAGGCGGCTGATTTTGAAATAAAGAAAGGCAAGAGGTCTATAAAAGTTACAATGCCCTCCAAGGTCAGCTCCCCGTTTGCACCCTCCCCCATGGTGGGACCGACGACTCAGCCTTCCTGAAGACCTGGATTAAAGAGACAAACGAACCTTCTATTCCATGGAATTTCTTAATGCATTTCTTTGGACCAATCTACCCAGTGTAGTACCAATAAAAGAAGAGCGGACAATCTTGCTGGGGTAGGAAGCTATTCAGAATGCATGGCTCTTAGGTGCCCTTCTTTTGAAATTCTTAACAAGCACTCTTATTCCAAGGTTTTCAAGGATGTAGGCATTTATGGGCTGCTTGGTAAGAAAGAAAAACTTTACAAATAACACATGGTTTCAATCACCTTAGACAAAGTGCTAAGAGGGAAATGGATTACAGCTTTGTCCTCATTCCCTTCTCCCTATTTTTTTCTTACTTCTCTCTAGAAACTCAAGGAAAGACTCAGGCTTATGAGCAAGCTTTGGTGTTTAATTGTAAGGTTGGCTGACGACAGAGAGACAGAGAGGCGAGGTAGGGAAAAGTCATAGTTGGTTTTGCACACACACACAAAAATCCTGAGGATTGTGTTCAGAATATCTGCCAGTTGTGCAGAGACATCCAGATTTCCGCGGTGTGAGAGAACTGTTCTTTTACTGTGTCTACCTCACAGTGGTAACTTGCAAATTTTTCCTCCATGAAGCTTTATTTTCGGAGACCACTGTAATTTACATGCTTGGCCCTATTATTAACTGCTAGTTTTATGCTGTTATTGGAAATCTTTACATTAGGAAAGAATGTATGGGTTGTGCTTTAGGGGAGGGGAGGCTCAAATTAAAGGTTACCTTGTAAAATATCTCACATCTATCTAGGATCGGAGAATGGATGTGAAATCCAAATCCCCCCAGGAAACAGTCTTTCTGGTCCCTCAAGACTGTCTTCCCAAGGGAAGAACCTTTGTGTGGTTAGGGAGAAGGACCATCTCATGGGCAAAGATAGTCGTGTAAATACGTTTCAAACAGTTTACTTTAGAGCCACTCTAGCATTGTGTTGCACTTGATGGTGAAAAACAGAATTGATGAGAGTCACATTGCTTACTCTGTAAATGTAAGAACCAGAAGCAACCGTGCTGTATTACACTTCCTAACTGAGTAACTAGAGAGGCCCTCTATTTAATTAAATTCCACTATCCAGTGTGTGACAGAAGAATTAGTGACCTTATGTTTGATTACTGTCTGGGGGTAAAGGGTGGTTAAAATGCATCTTTCAAATGTCTTTGTAGAGTGAGGGACGGGGTAACGACTCATTTGTGTATTGCATCTCCAGCGACTCCATCAGCGTGGTTGTGTTCAGCTCAAACTCTCTTCCTCAATGGGCAGTATCAATGTTCCCCATTTCTGCCCTGGGGGAAATATTTTACTATGACTCCCTTGATTCAGTCATTCAGCAGATAAATTTGTTGAGCATCTACTCTGAGCCAGGCCCATCCCCTAAACCTCTTTTACTCCTATACAAGAAGATATTCTTCCACCCTAATTGCCAAGAAGTCAGGACCCACAGAAACATACAGAGGAAGAATATCTGCAAAGCAGTGGAAGACCTAGGTGAGAGGAACAGGAAGTGAATGCTATCATTGGAGCTAATAGAGGGAGGAGCTTCAAGGAGAGACTGACAGTGTTAAATGCAACTCAGAAGCCAGAAAGATAGATCCAAAGAGTCCTAATAGAGCAGGGGATGGTGGTGCATGCCTAGAATCCCACACGCTGTGAGGCTGAGGCAGGAAGATCCCAAGTTCAAGCCGAGCCGGGCAACTTAGTAACTTAGCAAAACCCTTTCTCAAAGTAAAAAACAGAACTAGAAGGGTAGCTCAGTGTAAAGGCCTTGGGTTCAATCTCCAGTATCACAAAATAATAAAATAAAAAATCTCAATTGGATTAGAAATATATAGGTCTTTGGTAGCCCTTGCCAGAGAGATTTTTAGGAAGCAGTGGAAAGATCAACCTGCAATGAGGGAAAGAGTGAATGTGAGGTAGGTAGAGATGGCAGCATGCAGGCTGAAAAAACAGAGGAAGCGGTACAGGCGAAAAGCTCTCTTGACATCTTGTGAGCAATGAAATAGCAGATCAAGCAAAACATAACTGTCACTTACCCTGTCTGCTTTCCCCTTTGTAACCTATGTTGTGTGTTAGAAAAGTTACATTTTGTGTTATTTGTACTACAATTTTTTAAAATAAGAAAATAAACCACTTTATGCAGTGTATTATAAGGAATTCTCTTCAGGAAAGGTAGCAAAAAACCCATGTGAATAATTTGTTCCCTAGAGTGAAATGATGACAAAATGTTACATGTCATTTTTGGGGGGGAAAAAATGCCAGTAAGGAACAGAGGAAGGATTTTAGATACTTGGAGCTGAAACTTTAGAGAAATTAATGCCTTCCAACATCAGTAATAAAAATCCAACATACTTAATTTAATACCTTGCCTTAAATTCTTAACATAACACATACTTCTACAGTTTTCTGCAAATAAAAACTGAGTGGACACACTTGAGTTTTCTAGAAATAAAAACTGATTATCCCAGCAAAATAAAAAATAACTGTTTCCCAAATATTTTAACATAAAATAGCAGATGGACTTTTTGTTATTTTTTGTTACGTGAAGGGGCAGTGAATGATTGGTCAGCAGCATGGGTAGAAGATAGAAGTTAGGCTTCCCACCCAGGTAGAGACCAATGAGCAATTTGGATTCTTAATTTGATTTTTTGAGAGTCCACAGCACAGGAATCACGGGGGTGTGGCTTGTGAGATATAACAACTAATACACTAGACACATTTTTTTTTTTTTTTTTTTTTTAGTTTTTGAGACAGGGTCTTGCTTTGTAGTTCAGGCTGGTCCTGAACTCAGCCTCAAACTCAGCAATCTTCCTGCCTCTGCCTCCCTAGTGCTGGGATTACAGGCGTGAGCCACCACACCCGGCACTGTGGTACATGGCACTGACTGCTGGTGGCTGTGAGTCACCATGCCCAGCCTTGTTGTATGTGGTGACTGGGGATCAAACCCAGGTCCTTGTGCTTGGAAGGCAGGTGCTGGAACCACTGAACTAAATCCCTGGCCCTATACTCATATTTTCAAGAAGACTGCTAGTTCCCTGAACACTTTATATTTCGTTTTTAATTTGAGAACAAAATCACTTTATCAACTCTACCTATTGTTTCACATTTCTCCCCCAAGTGTGTCCACTCAGAGCCCGGCAGGTGTCTCATGGTCCTCTGCACTGGAGAACTGAACCTTTGTCCCCTCTGAGCCTGGGTTGTTACCCACCAGGGAAGACCGTCCAGAAAAGTCTCCTTACTACTGCCTCCAAATTTCTACTTCCTGCTGCTTAACTTCTTAGTCAATATTTTGCCTTCACTTGACTCAGTATGTAGAAATTCTTTGCATTTTCACCCTGAAGAAAAATTCCTCTCCATACCAATAGGCTTTCTCCTCTAACATATCCAACATTTTTTCTCAACATTTTTTATACTTTTTATTTTCTCCAGGGATTTGAAAAAGGGCATAGAACTAATGGACATTTCTTTTCTTTCCTTTTCCCCCTACTTTGACCTTTAAAAAATTTTTCCTGACACTGAGGATTGAACCCAGGGATCACTGAGCAGTATCCTTGGTCCTCTCCTTTCCCCCACACATTTTCTTTTGAGACACAGTCTCACTCAGGCTGGTCTCAGACTTAAGATCTCAAATTTAGGATCTTCCTACCATAGCCTCATAAGTAGCTAAAATTACAGGTATGTGCCATTATGCCTGGCCTGCTTTGGCTATCTTTTTGATCTAAAAATATTAACATCTCAGTGCACCACATCTGCCTTGCAAGCACAAGGTCCTGAGTTTGATCCCCCAGTACCAAGAAAAAGAAAAAACCAGATTACCTTTATCCCCAAAAGTTCCCTTTACAGGGCCGGGGAGTTAGCTCAGTGGTTCCGGCGCCTGTCTTGCAAGCGCAAGGGCCCGGGTTCGATTCCCCGGTAACCACATAACAATACTGGGTGTGGAGACCCACACTCAGCAGCAACCAGTACCACATACCACAGTGCCGGGCGTGGTGGCTCACGCTTGTAATCCCAGCACTCGGGAGGCAGAGGCAGGAGGATTGCTGTGATGTGAGTTGGAGGCTGAGCTCAGGGCCAGCCTGAACCACAAAGCGAGACCCTGTCTCAAAAAAAACCTAAAAAAAAAAAAAAAAAAAAAAAAGTTCCCTTTACAGTAATAGAAGCAGGCTCGACATAGGAGTGTATGAAAGTGAGCTCTCTAATGTTACACTGACTAATCCAACACTTCTGGTTCTTACTATTCCACGATGTCACGCTTTGACAGAGAAGCAGTTCTCATACTCTTTTCAACAACCTGCCTCTGTGTCTTAAACTTTTGTGTCACACATGTCATTGAACACTTGGCAACTTCTAAAGGTCCCTGAAGACTGTGAGTTTAGAACATCCTTCAGTTCTCGTGTTGGATATTCTGTCTGGAAGCAGGCAGATCACACAACACTAGTTCTTACCATGAAGTTTGTGGCATATACATATACATATACATCTTCAGTGGTGTCATCAGATGATATTCCCCCAAATCAGCAAATTAGGCACATCTGCCATTATTCTCATCTGGTAAGACAGAAGAAGGGTACATTTCCTTTTAACTGTGGTGCTTGGCAGCACTGACTAAACAACCACATTTGCCTAAAACACGCTGTTATCCCTGTGCAGCTCAGAGCTCTTCTCCATCGTCATCTGCATTTTAGCCAACTCACCTACACGAATCTATCCTCACTAAATAAGCCTCTAAGGTGAGTTTTTTTTTTTGGTACTGGGGATTGAACTCAAGGCTTTCCCTGGCCCTTTTGTTATTTTTCTTTTGAGAAATGTTATTGCTAAATTGCTAATTGTTGTTGCTAATTGTGATCCTCCTGCCTAGCCCTAGATGGCTGGGATTATAGGTGAGCCACACCTCCAGGTTGAGTATTTTGGCACCGCTATCCAAGTTGAGCACAGGAAAGAAAACAAGAAATAGATCAAAGTACAAATCTCAACACCGAGAAGACCAATGGGCGATCACGATGTTGATTCAGAAGGGAGAGGAAGCCAGCGGGTGGGACTTCCTCCTGGATGGCTGAAAGAAGCAATGGCGACCAAGTTTAAAGCCTAAACTGTGGGGGAGCGACAGTGCTGATGATAGAGACTCTGAAGACTAGCCTGACATACACACACACCCCACCTGCGCATGGTGTTTAAAGAGAGTACTGGTGCTACTCGGTGCTGCTTGGAGTGAGATTGTAGATAATGCAAACATCCACCTCAGTGGAGGTCAGGGAAGCTATTGGCTGTAGTCACATGCTGAATGACCCCTGCTTGTCCATTTCCAAGGCTACAGGGTGCTCTGCCCCAAGCCAAAAGGACCAGTATTGTGGCCTCACCTATAGGACTTATGCATCAATTTTCTTCTTCCCTCCAGAAGAGATTGGTGTTTGGATCTTGCCCATGAATTGCAAAGATTTGCCTTGCCCTGGTCTAGAAGTTTGGACTAATATTCAAGGACCAAGCTTCCCTATCTAAAAGTTTTCCTAGTGGGAGAGATGCTGGACTGGAGCAGTCCAAAAAGAATAAACCACTGGCGCAGTGTTAAGTCAGGTAAATTATTGGAGGCTGTGCCCTTCCTAACACTGCAGCACCATTTGATTTTCTACATATTCTACTGCAGTCATGTGGCATCGAGCTTTTATTTGGGGTGGTCATGTCTAATAATATGGACTGATTTGTCTTTAGAAACATAGGAACCATTTTGAGCAAACGTGGACAGTTTCTGTCAAGTTACATAACCTAACTACAACTTCTGTTTGCTAAAGCCCTTCCTGTAATTAGCTAGAAGCATGTCACTTCTTTGAGCAAATTATGTTTTGGTTTTCAGGCTTTTTGAGGTCTGGGGACTAACCGCATCTCTTGCACCATTCTGAATGCCAGATGTCAGTAACTGCTGAGGTTCAGTGTAAAAGTGACACAACGGGTACACATTAAATTTGACCTGGAGACCACTTCTTTGTGCAAAGAGCCCCTAGAGATGCCTAAGTGGTCTTCACCCTCTAGTGGAACACCATTTGGAAAGCTTCCAAATAATGCACTCAGAAGTAATGTCAAACACTCCCTTGGTGATCCAAGCAAATGCCTAATCTAGTTTTGCTATTCTGTGACCACCCCAGCTGCAATGATCTATTTCATGATGGAACTGTGTATAGTATATGTGGTGATTAGAGAATAGACATTTGGTATCAAACTGGCTCTGTTTCTTTTTATTAGCCATGAGATCTCAGGCATGGAACTTTACCTGTCTTCCAGGTAAAATATTTCTCTCAGGACTCACGTGAAGATTAAATGACATTGTACATGTATGTATGGATATCCAGAAAAGTACTTTATATACATATGTAAATACTGATCATGTGGTAACTATTGTTCTATTGATGATATCTGATGATGTTTACAAAGGAAAACAAGATAGGGATATATGCATTAATTAGGATAAATCTCACAACTCCACTAAAAATATAATGTAAGCTGCATTTCCTTATGACAAAAGCAGGTGTCATAGATCTTTATCAGTGACAGAGTATTCACAGTGAGTGCTTGAGAGGCACTGGATTTCCACAGTGCATTGGAGTAGAGAAACTGATTTGATATGAATCTGTAGAAAGATGCCAGACAGATGCGTGGCCCCTAGTCAGCTTCACAGTCCTCAAGGTCTCACCCATGCTTCAACACATCTCATATCGGATGGTATGACAGGAAGATCTTGAGTGGGCATTTATATCACTTGGTTGTTTTCTCAGGTTGGTAAATTATTTCAGTTTGTTTTCCAGAAAGCCAGAGTCTGCCATAAAGCTGTGGGCTTTCCTCTGGTTAAATGCAGGGCATTACTTCATGTCCATCCAGCAAAGCAGAAGTTATGTTGGGTAGGTTTGACTCGGTGGGGACAAGTAATAGCTAATGTTGAGTCAGAACCCAGCTTGCTTGACGATTAAGTGAACAGCAGCTTCCCACAAAGCAGTCTCAGACTGATGTGGATTGCTTTGCTACAGTGGAAATCTTGACAGTTAAATGCACACACATTAAAAAATGTTCAATAACAGAGTGAAACATGCCCTTAAATTCCCCTACCTTCTCACGATGTTTTCTTTGAAGTAATGATATCACAAGCAGAGAGAATCATTCAGTTACCTCTAGGGAATAGATCAGCCTCTCTTGCATTCCACAGAAGCTCCTTTGAGACCCAGGTTAGTTCCAGGCGGACAGGTAAAGAGAGGAAACTGTTATTATCTGGCAAGCCTACCCTTTTGGCCACTGTCATCATATACAAGTGATATTTTTAGCTTGGAGTTTCGTTGAGTGTGAGGTATGTAAAGGAATTGTAGAAGTTTTGAGAATGTAGAAATTCAACCAAAGACCCAGAGGTCATCCTGAGAGTGTTTGCAGAGCTGTATCAGAAAGTTTGCATAATCTGGACAATGCCCTCACCTTTTATTTTACTTCTGACTCTCCTACCGGCCTGAGGTATTTATTTTTCTCTATTTAGTGAAAGGAGAACAGCTATTTTGTATAATCCTAAATTTGACTTGCATCAGAGTAACATTCTTCATCCACAGCTGTCCACTGAATTTTTCCCTAGGAACATCAAGAGGTTGTGAATTTTTGAAATGGAAAATAAGTAGCTTCACATATAATAGATACTTCAATAACTGAGTAATTATGGTCAATCCATGGATCTGGATGACGTTCTCTTTTCACTGCAAAGATCACACTGTCGCATTCTTTGCCTTGGTCCTGAATAGACCCCTCCCCACGTGCTCAGGCCCCCGGATCTGCAGGGGCTCTTTGGGCCCTGTCATGTACCTCTCCCGTCTCTATGGTGGTGTGTACACAGGCAGGTTCGGGCAGTTAGTATCCAGCATTCTTCCACTGAGGTTTTGGAATTTGTGTTTGTTTCTGTATTGCTGGCTTTCTTTCTTGATGTTTCTTATTTTGTTTTTCTTTGGTAAGGTGAATGTGGACAGCATTAGGGTAATTATGGGCAGAAAATCATGAGCTGTTCATGAGCTCCCTATTTGGAGTCAAGATTAGACTTTTGTCGGAACGAAGAGGCTCAGTGAATAAAAAAAAAAGCCATCTCCCCCATTTATGTGGAAATGCTGAAGTAGAGGTTTGAAAGTGGACTTCATATTTAATAGAGTAAAGGAAAAAGGTGATCATGGAAGTCCAGGGATGCTGGTGAATGTGAGAAGACTGAATGTGGTACCAGGAAGTTAGAAGAGGGGAGTCTGTGCTCGGAGGGGATGCCTGGCGGTCGGCGGTTGGTTTGGTTTGCGGTGGGAGCTTCACTCTGCTGGAAGAGAGCCGCCTCCAGCCTGGAGGTGTTTATTGCCACATGAGCACTTCACACCAGCGGTCCGGCCTGAAGCTCACGAGCTGCCAGAACTGCTCAGAGCTGCTCGGAGCTGCACAAATTCTTTAGCCCAGGAGAATGAATGGAGGGCCCTATTCCTGTCCCTCTTCCTTCTTTCCATACTCATTTTGAGTAACAGGGTGAGTTGAGATCTGAAGACGAATGGCAACTTGTTAAGATGAAGGACTTTTATTTGTTGGCGTGTGTGTAACAGGAGCATATGCGAGGCATGTGCTCTCTGCATGACTTCCCCCAACCTGTCTGTGGGGCAGGGTTTGTGTTTCTGACTAGAAAGAGCTTTGCTTCTGTCAACCTTGCATAAATCATTCTAAAAGCTGGAAGTAGGTTGGACTCCCATCCTAGTTTAAAGCATCGCCCGCTTCCAGAGTGGAGGATTGACAGTCAAGTGCAGGCAACACTAATGTTTCTTTTCTTCTTCTGCCACCTCAGCCCTACTCCTCCCTTTCTCTTTTCCTGAGTCAAAACTAAGCCTGTAGTGCTGCTGGCAGAAAAATCTTGTTTTGACTTGTAAACTGAGTGGGTTAGATCAGAAGGACACTAGAAGAGGTTATAAAAATGGAAATTCAAGAGGTCAGTGTTAGTCCAGAGTTGCTTTCCAGCCAGAACTTGTCAGTTAAAAAATTGTTACTTCTTTTTTTATTTTTAGAGGGTCTTTCTTTCTTTTTTTTTTTTTTTTTATCTATCAAACTTTGGCCTGTTGGGCCAACTCAGATCAACTGGCTGTTTTTTGTATGGCCCACAAGCTAAGAATAGTCCTTATATTTTTAAATGATTGATAAGAATCAAAAGGAGAATCATCTTTTGAAACACATAAAAATTAAATGGGGAGGAGAAGGAGATATAAAAAGAATTAAGATTTGTTATGTACATGAACCAATTCCCTGTGATGAATGTAATCATTATGTACTGCAAGCATGTCTTAAGGGTAGAAAAAAAAGAAAAGAAAATTATGTAACATTCAAATTTCAGTGTCCTAAATAAAATTGCTTTGGATTCTAGCCACCTTCATTTGTTTATGTGTTATCTAAGGCTGCATTCATGTTGCACTGGCAGAACTGAATACTTGACAGAGATCCCGTGGCCTACACAGCCTAAAATACCCACTCTCTGATCCTATACCTCAAAATAGTATTGCCAGTCTCTGCCCCAGGTCCTTATTCTGAACACTTCCTACTTTTCAGAGTTTTGTCAGATGCTTCCGTTTCCTTATTCATTTAGAAGAGATATAAAAGCAGCCCACTGCATTACCTCCTTTCAGGTAGCCAGAGATTTTGGAATTAGCGCTAGACTCCTAAAAGAGTGTCCCTGGAAGAGTGTGAGTGAGGTGACCAGGGGAAGCAGGAAGTATCTCAAAATATTTTAGGTCAAACACAAGGTTTATTCTTTTCCAAGAATCTATAAAGTGGGCCATTTGTATTGGCATTAGAAAGAGGAAGTTCCAACCAGAACCCAAAAGATGGAGATGTTATCTTGCCTGAGAATCATCATCCTTTTCCTTGAAGCTTGGTGTTCTGTAAACATTTTGGTTCGTAAGCGTACAAGTGCCTGTTTGCACTCGGGGGACACAGGCTAGCACAAGTTTGCTCACTCTGCTCTAGTGCATAATATAGAGAAGAGGAGATGGTCAGACACATTCTCTGCTCCAGAGCCTGAAGCATAGGCTGTCTCTTCTCCTTGAAGAGAATTTGATGGCATCTCTGAGAATTTTTCCCGTTTCCCATTTCAGAGGTTCCCAGGTTTCTTTTAGTCTTGAAGCTTTTCCATTTCCTGGCATGGAAACATCTGAACAAGAGAAGAAGGTGCCTTATTTTTTTTATCCCTACTCCTGTGAAAGAAGTAGAGGAGCGGACAGGCATGGGGCAGGCAAAAAGGGAAATCTCTGAAACTAGAGAAAAGTCAAAACAAATTGTGGCCAGCAGAGTCAGCATTCTTCGCCCACAGTTGGTCCTAATTAAGGAGACTCCCGTTGAACAGCTCAACTTTCTGCTCTCTATTCTCTGCTCTGGCCCTGCCAGCTGACACGGCAAAGGTCTAACCCACATCTCGGAAGCACTCTCTCATGTCTGTCTTCCCCTTGGATTCTCACTTCTCTTTCTCTCTCCCACTACCCTGCAATTACTCTTTCCCACATTAAGATCCCAATAAAATATATTGATACCTCTAATCGAATTACATCCATCTTATTCCACAAAGTGCCATCCAAGCTGCTTGCAATAATTGTATGTCATGTCATTAGGGGGACATAAATAGAACCTGATTTCATCATTGAAAGATGGAATTTCTCTGGGATTATTTTGCTGCCAAGTCAAAGCACCAATGATAATTCCTTCCACTGTTTTGCTTGACTTTGACATCTCCGTTGATAACTTCTTTTGTGCCTGGTGAATGGATTTTTTTTTTTGGCTCCAGGGATTAAACCTGCATCCTTCACTTGAAACTACATTCCTGGGGTTTTGCTAAGTCACTGAATTGCCCAAGCTAGACTCAAATTTGGGATCTTCCTGCCTCAGCCTCCTGCAGTGCTGGGATTATGAGTATTTGCTACCACACCTGGGAAGAGCTGGGTGTTTTATTTCAACCGTGGTGATTTAAGGTATCGTGATTTAAACAAACAACAGCAACAAAAACTTAATGTTAGTATTTGGATTAAAAGCAATTCTGAATAAGAAAGGTAGTCAAAGTTTAATACAGCTCAATGGGAATATTAATGTATATATAAATCACTTTCATTAATAAGTGGTTGTCATAGTCTGCTCAGGCTGTGGTAACAAAGATACTGTAGTACCAGTACGGGTGGAATCAATAACAGAAATGCATTTTCTCACAGTTGTGGAGGCTGAAAGCCCACGATCAAGGTTCCGTGGGTTCTGGTAACATGTAGACCATCTCCTTCTCATCTCAGTCCCACATGTCCAGCAGCGGACAGCGGTCTAGCTGGTGTTTCTTCTGCTTTTTCGAAGGGTATAGGTCCTATCAGAGTGCAGCCCCACCCTGCTGACCTTACTGAACTTTAATCACCTCCCTAAAGGCCCTGTTTCCTTGTGAGTTAGAGCTCCTGCCTACGAATTTTGGAGGAACATAATTCCATCAACAATAGTGATCTAAGTTTGATGGATAGCCCAGTGGTAGAGTATGTGCTTAGCAGGCATGAGGACTTGGGTTGGGTCCTTAGTGTGCATACATGTGTGCACACACATACACACACCTAAGTTTTGAAACTCTCTCTGGGGGAAAAACTTAAATACAAGAACCAAGAAGGCAGTGCTTGAGGCAGGGTATTATGAGTCAAGATGATAATTTTAAAGATACCTTTCTGAGTCACAGATATATTTCAGAATCTGAAAGTGTGGTCAAATAGCTGAAAATATGCCATGTTTTATATGTAACTGTGGAGGCACCTAGTTGTGCTGATCATTAAGTACCTGCCCCATGCTAGCAGACTGATTCTCTCTAAAAACATTCTTTTGCCCCTGGTGCGATGGCATCTGTCCAGACATTGGAGGTCTTGTTTTGACTGTGTGGCGCTCTACCTAGTATAGTTTTTCCTGCCACCATTAAAAATCTTGGACCTCACAGGAGAGAGAGGTGAAGCAGGCATACTGGCAGTGCGTGACACTTCAGCAAGGAAGAGTTGAACTGAACGAAAGTTGGGACCAAAGCGACATAAGTTTTCGCACTTTTTTGTTATATCAAGTGTCATCGGAAATAACAGTAGAATGCTCTATGTGTATATTATGGTGGCTTTTTATATTCTTAGTGGTGTACTGGCTTTATGTTTATTTACGCTGACTTTTTTCTAAATGCCACAGGGAACTTTGGTAGTCACTGTAGAAATTATAGCTGTGTGGCTTAAGAGAGTAAGACAACAACAATGGAAATCTGTGATTTCAAAATTGGACAGAATGACAAAGGTAAGGTAGGGTACTGGGGGACACTTTACTTTCCCCTCAGCTGGGCTTCCCCTTCTGGAAGTGTTTCCAAAATCTGTAGAATAATAATAATAATAATTATTATTATTATTATTATTATTGGCCTGTATTGAGGATTGAGCCTCGGGCCTTTGCCTTGAGTTACATACCTGGCCCTTTTTATTTTGAGATAGAATGTTACTAAATTGGTAACTGGCCCAGGATGGACTTGAACTTGGGATTCTTGCTTCTGCCTCCTACAGTACTGGGTTTATAGATTTGTACCACTGCACCCAGCTCCTAGCTCCATTTCACTCTTTTTTTAAAAAATTGATTTCATTGGTTACGTTTTATATACATGTTTTGATCACAATCGACCTTCATAATTTGTACTAGTATGTGACAGGACTTAATTCTTATTTTTTTCCATCTCCCCTGCCCCCCAAGCCCCCTACCTCCTATATACATAAACTCTGTTGCCTTTTGCATTTCACTCTTTTTTGATCTCACTAAGTTGCCCAGGCTGGGATCAGATTTATAGTCTTCCTGCTTCAGCCTTCCAGAGTGGTTACAGACAAGCACCTCCCTGTCCAGCTGAAATTAATCTTTATAATCTCCACAGTTGGATCTAAATAAAAATTCATCCATGGATATTGCTAAAATAGTAGGCTTCAAAATTGTGGCAACTTGTTTTCTGTGATTTTTTCAGTAGTGTCATATAACCAGGGTATAAGATTTAGATCTGAATTTGGGATCTTTAGACCATTGTCCATTCATAAAATTAGTTCAACATTTGAAAGTTGCAAACATTAATGATAGTTCCGTGATTCAAACTGGAAGTGAATTTAACAAGTTACTGGAACCATTTGTTTGCTTGAAGGACTAGAATAGTATGTTATTGCCAATGTTTCAAGAAGGCCAATAAATTTTCCTAATTGTACACATCCTCCAATTTCATATAAGACTCTGGTTACCTTGTTCTTCTTGGTGATCTTTACCCTTGATTAAGACCTGGCAAACTCTTAGCTCAAAAAATTTACATTGGCGTCTTTTCTGCTCCACCCTCCCTTCCTCTAAATGGCTCACTCTGTCCAATTCATCCTTTCTTCCCACTGCCTGGCTTTGTTGGCCAGCTCAGCCTCGCTTGCTGTGATTCTGCCAAGCCACAGAAATGTAACGCACCAGACGTCCTATTCCCCCTTGAACTTGGAGTTCTCTGGGGCCACGTGGGGTTGAGGAGCAAGAAAGATTGCTGACTTTAACAGCTTTGGCAGTCTGTCTCGATGGTCATGATGCATTTATACATGGAGCATCATGAAGTTACCCAATTTTATTCATATTCTTCTATTATGTTTTTTAAATCACTCTCTTTAAATTTCTTGAATGCTGTCTGAGAACTGGCTAGTAATTCAGTGTCTACACAGAGCAGCTGAAGTTCAGTTACACACTGTAGCTTTTTAGGTCATGGACAAAGTCTAACTAGTGTAGCAGCTAATGAAATCTAGCTCTTCAGAATGACATCGTATTGACCACAACTTTCCTGTTTAGAACAGTGCTTTCCAACAGAATTAGAATGCAAGCCACATAATAATTTCAAATTTTTAATAGAAACATTTTTAAAAGACTGGTAAAATTATAATGTCTTGTTTAAAATAGTTTATCTGAAATATTACTTTAATATATAACAAAAAGAAAATGTTTTCAATACTGAGGATTGAACCTGAGACCTTCACACTGCCTATATCCCAGGCCTTATTTTATTTTATTTTATTTATTTATTTTTATTTTGAGACAAGTTCTTTCTTAAGTTTTCAGGCTGATCTCAAACTTATCCTCCAGCTTCAGCCTCCCAGAGTGTTCTGACTACAGGCATGTGCCACCAGCTGAATATAAAAATTATTAATTTTACATTTTCTTCTTCTTCTTCTTCCTCTTCCTCATCCTCTTCTTCCTCTCCCTCTTCTTCTTCTTCCTCTTCTTCTTTTTCCTCCTCCTCCTGTTCCTCTTCATCTTCTCCTTCTCCTTCTTCTTCTTCTTCTTCATCTTCTTCTCCTCTTTGAAATCTTACTGCAGTCTTGATTGGAATTAGCTTCATTTCTAGTACTCAGGAGCCATATGCTGTGTTGCTAGTGGCAGCCATATTGGCAGCCATATTAGCATAGATCTAGATCATTTCTTTGGTCAAAGAAGAAAAGAAGGTTATCTTTTTGCTGCAGGAACCAGAGATGAGCATCCCTGACTAATTCTCTCATTAGGGATCAACATCTGCATGAATATTGAGTGACCTTTGGGGAAATAAGGACCATCAAACAAGGGCTTCACTCCAGGAACAGGCTTCAAGAAAGTGTAGACGACCGAGGAAGAAGGAAGTAACTTGGAAATTTGGAACTGAGAGTTCCTAACGTGCTCCTTTGTTCCTGAGATGGACTAAACTAGCTCAGCTTGGGATCGGTTATCATTTCAGTCTCAGATTTCAGCACTTAGTCTCTTCCTGTTAAGAGTTTAGAAGCTAGTGCCACAATTTTATAACAAGCAAGTGCTGAAGCATCAATGAGATATGAAAATAAAACATATTTGATGTTGAACTATTTTTTACCTACAAAGCTGGCAGTTTCATATGGATCAATCCCATCATCCCTCACACATGGCAAGAGCCTTCTTCAGTAGTGAGGAAGGGAAGCCATGCTCTACTCTACCCTTGTACGGCTTCAAGAAAGCAGATTTGCAAGACCACAACAAATATCAGTGATGTATTCTGGCGTATGGAAGTGAGCCAGGTGCATGTTAGCCAGTAACGTTAGCCTCGTCGTAAGAACAGGTTAATTTTCAGTCTCTTTATGTATTTAATTCTAACTCAGGTTGATCCCTGAGTTAGCTTTATGGGAACTTTTGCCCTGTCTTCTTCAAGTACCAAAAATAACTTCAGTTTCAGAGACAGATGTCACAAGACTCTCAAACTTGCAGAATCATCCAATGATAGCCTTATCTAAAACATGTACATTATGAAAACGATCCTTTTATTTTGATCCATAGATGTTCTGGCTTTAACATGGGGGACCTTAACATAAGTTTATCACATTTAGTTGCCTCTGCTCATCTTGGGCTCATCTGGGCTTTTGGGTGCTTTCCACCTCCAAGTTTGATTCCCACTTTGTCACTGTAGCCTATTTACCTGCCTGACACAGCAAGCAAGACAGTGTCATGAGTTGTGATTATTGGTGGTTTTTACCCCTCTGCCCTGTCTGATGTTTGTATATTTGCTGGAATGCGGTACATGCTGTATTGATACAGAGATGGAGGCCGAAAAGCCTTACCACGCTAACTCTGGCTTCTTTTCATGACTGGTCTGGGATTTATTTCTCTACAGTTGGGTACATTGTGCAAGGAAATGGCTTCTCCTGTCCAGGAATGTGTTTCCCATTGAGATAGTACCAATGGTTCTTCTCTTTCATAGATGGAAAGTGGGAAGTCCTAGGTTACTCCTAGAGATATAATATTAGACTTCCAATTGCAGATACTGTACTTGGAAGTAAGGATTATTCTAACAGAAAA